>CM029561.1:39648080-39859609 GCA_017309665.1 Coelopa frigida
GCTCAAGGGCAACGCAACGGGTGAACTGATCCACCGCGGCTTTCGATATGTTGTAGGCTAGTACACCGGGGAAGGAGCGTATGCCATTGACACTCGAGACATTCACGATGTTCCCCTTGGTTTCGATGAGATGAGGAACCGCCAGCATGGTCAGCTGGTAGACGGAACGAATGTTTGTATTCATCACACGATCGTACTGCTCCAAGCTGGTGTTCTCGATGGTTCCGGTCTCCAGGACTCCAGCATTGTTCACCAACACATTCAGTTTTCCATACTTGCTGATGGTTTCCTCGATAATGCGTTTCACGTCCGATTCGTTGGTCATATCGGCCTGGACGAGCAGAGGAGCATTTCCCTTGGCAGCGACGATTTTGTCCGCAGTCTCCTTCAGCTTTTCGGCATTTCGGCCAACGATAGTCAGTTGAGCACCCAAGCTGGCGAAGTGCACGGCGGCAGCAGCTCCGATCGCAGAACTGGCACCAGTGACGATAATGACTTTATCTGTGAAGTCCATTGTCAATAACTGTTGAATAATATTATTCAATTATAAATATGTTGTTGCTGCGCAGAGCGAACTACAGAAGTCGACTGAGGAGAAAACTGAAAAAACAAAAATAGTTGTTTTCCCCGTTATTCGGTACAATCTATATAAATCGTTGACTTCCAGGGTGCATCATATTCTTATCTTTGTAAATCAGGGGTTATCACCCTTTTTTAGTTCTTTATTGGAACGGGAAATTCTTATTGGATTTACAAATTTAATTCATATTTTAATATATATCAATTATGTGCACCCTAATTCTGTTTTTACACGTCTTTTTTTACACGGTTTTAATTTAACACTGTTTGAAAATCGAAAATTTAAAAATAAAAATTTTATTAGTGGAAAAAGAGTAATTATTCTTAAAATTGAGAACTTTCCAGTTGGACTGTTTAGTTTTAAAAATGCAAAATATCGAATAAAAACATAACTCGGCATCTATGATGGATTTATCGTGGACACATGGCATGTCGTCCACCATCAACTGGCAGACTTACACCTGTCGTGAAGCTGGCCAAATCGCTAGCCAGGAAAGTGATGGCGTTGGCCACCTCATCGGCTTGGCCGGGCCTACCCAAAGCATGGGTCGTCTTGCAGTGCTCCAAAAATTTCGCATAGGTCTCCGGATCCATGCCGCCTCGCTTGTGCAGATTGGTAACGATTACACCGGGGTGACGCAATTGGAGCGCACACCCTTGGCGGCCAATTCCAAGCGACGCCACGAGTGAATTGGTCCACGCCCATCTTCGAGATGTTGTATGCCAGAACTCCCGGAAACGTCCGGATCCCATTGACACTGGACACGTTCACGATGTTGCCCTTGGTCTTGATCAGCTCCGGCACAGCCAGCATCGTCAGATGATACATGGAACGCAAGTTGGTGTTCATCACACGATCGTATTGCTCCAGGCTGGTGTTCTCGATCGTTCCCGTCTCAATGATGCCGGCATTGTTCACGAGGACCATCGAGTTTACCCGAACTTCTTAAGGGTCGCATTGACCAGGGACACCGTTTGATCCTCCTTCGTTATGTCGCCAACAATGATGTGGCGGCGTTTGCCCGGCGTCTGCGCATTTTTTCGCCACCTCTTGAAGGTTTTCCTGGTTCCTGCCGTTCAGCGCAAGACATGCTCCTAGCTTGGCGAATTTCAACGCAGTCGCAGCTCCGATACCCGAACCTGGCTCCAGTGATGAGCACAACTTTTCCGGCGAAGTTCATGTTTATAAATCGAAAGATCTGCAACGAATCACTTTGTTTAGATTGCGTAACTAACGGAGGAAGATCTTCGTCGATTCGATTCTTCTGTGCTTACTCCGCGAATCTGTTTTTCAGAATGAAAATGTTTTTTTGTTATCTCTTTATTCTTCTATATTACTATTTGTTGTCACTCAGCTGATGTGATGATGATGTGTACTGGGTAGCAATGAAATTTAAAAAGTGCTCCGTTCGGCTGATTATTTCTAGGGTCAGGCAGAGATCAAGCGTTCGCTGAGTCGAATATCTTCAAAACAAAATACAAATGTGTAGCAAATACGAAGGGAATAAATGCCCTAAATGTAAATGATCATTCGTATATTTCTGGTAATCGGATACAATCTAATATTAATTTAAACCAACCAATTTAAATTAATTCAAACCATTTTTTCCATAGCGTGGTAGGATATGACGATATGAACGATTTAAGATTTCCATGAAAAATTTCCTGAATTTAGAATTTTTTGAAAATTTAGAGGTCGTCACGAATTAACGTCCTTTTCGCGAAATAACGCGTATTTACGGAGATATGAGGGAAATAAGATTTCCAAGAAAAATTGCCTGAATTTGAATTTTTTTGAAAATTTAGAGGTCGTCACGATTAACGTCCTTTTCGCGAAATAACGCGTATTTACGGAGATATGAAGGAAATAAAGATTTCCATGAAAAATTGCCTGAATTTGAATTTTTTGAAAATTTAGAGGTCGTCACGAATTAACGTCCTTTTCGCGAAATAACGCGTATTTACGGAGATATGAAGGAAATAAGATTTCCATGAAAAATTGCCTGAATTTGAATTTTTTTGAAAATTTAGAGGTCGTCACGAATTAACGTCCTTTTCGCGAAATAACGCGTATTTACGGAGATATGAAGGAAATAAGATTTCCATGAAAAATTGCCTGAATTATGAAATTTTTCGAAAATTTAGAGCTCGTCACGAATTAACGTCCTTTTCGCGAAATAACGCGTATTTACGGAGATATGAAGGAAATAAGATTTCCATGAAAAATTGCATGAATTTTCAAATTTTTCGAAAATTTAGAGGTCGTCACGATTTAACGTCCTTTTCGCGAAATAACGCGTATTTACGGAGATATGAGGGAAATAAGATTTCCAAGAAAAATTGCCTGAATTTTGAATTTTTTTGAAAATTTAGAGGTCGTCACGAATTAACGTCCTTTTCGCGAAATAACGCGTATTTACGGAGATATGAAGGAAATAAGATTTCCATGAAAAATTGCCTGAATTTTGAATTTTTTTGAAAATTTAGAGGTCGTCACGAATTAACGTCCTTTTCGCGAAATAACGCGTATTTACGGAGATATGAAGGAAATAAGATTTCCATGAAAAATTGCCTGAATTTTGAATTTTTTTGAAAATTTAGAGGTCGTCACGAATTAACGTCCTTTTCGCGAAATAACGCGTATTTACGGAGATATGAAGGAAATAAGATTTCCATGAAAAATTGCATGAATTTTCAAATTTTTCGAAAATTTAGAGCTCGTCACGAATTAACGTCCTTTTCGCGAAATAACGCGTATTTACGGAGATATGAAGGAAATAAGATTTCCATGAAAAATTGCCTGAATTTTGAAATTTTCCGAAAATTTAGAGGTCGTCACGAATTAACGTCCTTTTCGCGAAATAACGCGTATTTACGGAGATATGAAGGAAATAAGATTTCCATGAAAAATTGCATGAATTTTCAAATTTTTCGAAAATTTAGAGCTCGTCACGAATTAACGTCCTTTTCGCGAAATAACGCGTATTTACGGAGATATGAAGGAAATAAGATTTCCATGAAAAATTGCCTGAATTTTGAAATTTTTCCGAAAATGTAGAGGTCGTCACGAATTAACGTCCTTTTCGCGAAATAACGCGTATTTACGGAGATATGAAGGAAATAAGATTTCCATGAAAAATTGCCTGAATTTTCAATTTTTTTGAAAATTTAGAGGTCGTCACGATTTAACGTCCTTTTCGCGAAATAACGCGTATTTACGGAGATATGAGGGAAATAAGATTTCCAAGAAAAATTGCCTGAATTTTGAATTTTTTTGAAAATTTAGAGGTCGTCACGAATTAACGTCCTTTTCGCGAAATAACGCGTATTTACGGAGATATGAAGGAAATAAGATTTCCATGAAAAATTGCCTGAATTATGAAATTTTTCGAAAATTTAGAGGTCGTCACGAATTAACGTCCTTTTCGCGAAATAACGCGTATTTACGGAGATATGAGGGAAATAAGATTTCCATGAAAAGTTGCCTGAATTATGAATTTTTTTGAAAATTTAGAGGTCGTCACGAATTAACGTCCTTTTCGCGAAATAACGCGTATTTACGGAGATATGAAGGAAATAAGATTTCCATGAAAAATTGCCTGAATTATGAAATTTTTCGAAAATTTAGAGGTCGTCACGAATTAACGTCCTTTTCGCGAAATAACGCGTATTTACGGAGATATGAGGGAAATAAGATTTCCATGAAAAGTTGCCTGAATTATGAATTTTTTTGAAAATTTAGAGGTCGTCACGATTAACGTCCTTTTCGCGAAATAACGCGTATTTACGGAGATATGAAGGAAATAAGATTTCCATGAAAAATTGCCTGAATTATGAAATTTTTTCGAAAATTTAGAGGTCGTCACGAATTAACGTCCTTTTCGCGAAATAACGCGTATTTACGGAGATATGAGGGAAATAAGATTTCCATGAAAAGTTGCCTGAATTATGAATTTTTTTGAAAATTTAGAGGTCGTCACGAATTAACGTCCTTTTCGCGAAATAACGCGTATTTACGGAGATATGAGGGAAATAAGATTTCCAAGAAAAATTGCCTGAATTTTGAATTTTTTTGAAAATTTAGAGGTCGTCACGAATTAACGTCCTTTTCGCGAAATAACGCGTATTTACGGAGATATGAAGGAAATAAGATTTCCATGAAAAATTGCCTGAATTTTGAATTTTTTTGAAAATTTAGAGGTCGTCACGAATTAACGTCCTTTTCGCGAAATAACGCGTATTTACGGAGATATGAAGGAAATAAGATTTCCATGAAAAATTGCCTGAATTTTGAATTTTTTGAAAATTTAGAGGTCGTCACGAATTAACGTCCTTTTCGCGAAATAACGCGTATTTACGGAGATATGAAGGAAATAAGATTTTCATGAAAAATTGCCTGAATTTTGAATTTTTTTGAAAATTTAGAGGTCGTCACGAATTAACGTCCTTTTCGCGAAATAACGCGTATTTACGGAGATATGAAGGAAATAAGATTTCCATGAAAAGTTGCCTGAATTTTGAATTTTTTCGAAAATTTAGAGGTTGTCACGAATAAACGTTCTTTTCGCGAAATAACGCGTATTTACGGAGATATGAAGGAAATAAGATTTCCATGAAAAGTTGCCTGAATTTTGAATTTTTTTGAAAATTTAGAGGTCGTCACGAATTAACGTCCTTTTCGCGAAATAACGCGTATTTACGGAGATATGAAGGAAATAAGATTTTCATGAAAATTGCCTGAATTTTCAATTTTTTCGAAAATTTAGAGGTTGTCACGAATAAACGTTCTTTTCGCGAAATAACGCGTATTTACGGAGATATGAAGGAAATAAGATTTCCATGAAAAGTTGCCTGAATTTTGAATTTTTTTGAAAATTTAGAGGTCGTCACGAATTAACGTCCTTTTCGCGAAATAACGCGTATTTACGGAGATATGAGGGAAATAAGATTTCCATGAAAAGTTGCCTGAATTTTCAATTTTTTCGAAAATTTAGAGGTTGTCACGAATAAACGTTCTTTTCGCGAAATAACGCGTATTTACGGAGATATGAAGGAAATAAGATTTCCATGAAAAGTTGCCTGAATTTTGAATTTTTTCGAAAGTTTAGAGGTCGTCACGAATTAACGTCCTTTTCGCGAAATAACGCGTATTTACGGAGATATGAAGGAAATAAGATTTCCATGAAAAGTTGCCTGAATTTTGAATTTTTTCGAAAATTTAGAGGTTGTCACGAATAAACGTCCTTTTCGCGAAATAACGCGTATTTACGGAGATATGAAGGAAATAAGATTTCCATGAAAAGTTGCCTGAATTTTGAATTTTTTCGAAAATTTAGAGGTCGTCACGAATTAACGTCCTTTTCGCGAAATAACGCGTATTTACGGAGATATGAGGGAAATAAGATTTCCATGAAAAGTTGCCTGAATTTTGAATTTTTTCGAAAATTTAGAGGTCGTCACGAATTAACGTCCTTTTCGCGAAATAACGCGTATTTACGGAGATATGAAGGAAATAAGATTTCCATGAAAAGTTGCCTGAATTTTGAATTTTTTCGAAAATTTAGAGGTTGTCACGAATAAACGTCCTTTTCGCGAAATAACGCGTATTTACGGAGATATGAAGGAAATAAGATTTCCATGAAAAGTTGCCTGAATTTTGAATTTTTTCGAAAATTTAGAGGTCGTCACGAATTAACGTCCTTTTCGCGAAATAACGCGTATTTACGTAGATATGAACGATTTAAGATTTCCATGAAAAATTGCCTGAATTTTCAATTTTTTCGAAAATTTAGAGGTTGTCACGAATAAACGTTCTTTTCGCGAAATAACGCGTATTTACGTAGATATGAACAATTTAAGATTTCCATGCCGTATTTAAGGATATATTATATTCTTTTTCGTAATAGTCCCACAAATGAACTTGGAAGTTTATTACCTAGAGAACAATTTTACAAGCTTATTTTTTATAAATTTTGGTTATTCGTAAGCTTAACACTACTACAAAATGGTATGATGAAGATAATGGTAGTGAGTGTCAAATCGCGAAATCGCAAGTATCGCTCCGTTGTGATTTTGACCGTTTTAAAACTAGTTAATGAGGTCTTGATCTACTTCCGATTACGCGCATTTTAAAGAAAACTCCATCCCAATCGGACAATGGGTTCGGGAAAAACACCTTTCTCTCTGCTATAGTTGATCACAAATCAGTTTATATCAAAAACAGATGCATATATTTTTTGGTTGTAATTATTTCGTTTATTACATAATTCATTCTTCGACGACATAAATAACGTAAAACAAATTGAATATAAATCAGAAAATGTCAAAGGATCAGTTTTACAAGCAAGGGAGAAAGTTTCGACGTTACTTTAATTGATTTTCCGTTTATTCGTTAAATATATATAGAAAAGAACAAAACTATAAACGCTACTTTCTGGTTCCATAAAAAAATATCAGACTACAATACTTCCTTAGATTTTCGTTATATAGTTTATAAATTTTTATTATTTGGTTTTTAAATAATAATAATGTATGTAGAGGTTATTTGTTTAGAATGTAGAGGGTTTAAATCGAAAGCAGTGGAAGAGTTCATGGAGTATTGAGAGATATTAGAGATTCTATAAAAAATTCTAAATAGGATGCATTACATATGTGTAGTAGTGGGTTTAAAGTTTAAACACAATGAAAACGAATGAAACTAAAATGATGTTTGCAAAGAAACAAACATTGGAATTTGCTATTGATATTGCGTCTATTCCTAATATAAGGCTATTTTCAGTTAATTAACAATAGCTATGTTTTCTTATACATAAATACATTACTGCCACTTTACTATAGTATTTTACTCCGAGAACAGAGTAGTCGCCAATCAATATGTTACATTTTCAACCAGTAAAATCAACAATTGCATGCAGTTAATTGCCAATGACACGTAATACAGCTCAAATACATATGTACGTTGAAAAGTTTCTGCTAAACTTCTACTTTCATTTCGATGCAAAATAAAAGTGAAACTTTTCATTTTCATGGCGTGATAAAAACTAATTTAAATGTTCTTTTAAATTAAACGCACGCACTCAAAAACAATGCTCGATGAGGATGCAGGAATATAAGAGGTTGAATAAAGTTTAAAGAAACAAAGATGTTACTATATTGTTTTTGTTGTTGCAGTTTTACAGTGTTTAAAAAAATGTTATAAACAAATTTCAATAAATTAAATACATTAATACAATTATTAAGTCTTATTTTAAATATATGTATTAGTAATTGTATAATTTCTTATTTTCTTTGTTGTTATTGCTGTTACTTCGCTAAATACTTGATAGTTTTATGAAATAATATTCGTCTTAAAATTATAATGCAATGTAATTAATAATAAGATTTCATTTTGTTAATATCAATCATTTGTTTATATTTCTCAACTAAAAATCAACATACATTATAACAATTTACGTTGCAGCTATACAGTCGTTTCGAACAAATTACATTATGAGGATAAAATGAAAATATTTTGTCCTATATAGACAAAATAAATTTATAATGCCTTCAATATGCGATTTTTATTTCTTTTATAGATCTACACAAATTACATACGTAATAACTTACAAATAACTGCAAAATTATATTAAATGATTTACGATTTTTAATGATCACACAACATATTGTGAATGACTTGAGAAATAAATGAATGAATGAATGCTTTCATATGTACGCACGCGCGTTCAAAATTATAACAAAATTTCAATGAAATAAATTTGCTTAAATAATTTCCCTCTACTAGTTTTTTTTCTTCTCTTTTTTATTTTAACGCCCATTGATGAGTTCATCACAAATTTTAACCAATTCCGCATTTTCGCGCGTTTTCTGCTGGAGTTGCTCGTTTATAGAGGCGCGTGATATCTCTTCTTTTTTAAGTAGCGCTTTTAACTTTGTTGTTTCTATCGCATGTTCATGTGTCAATGACTCAAGCTTTTTGTTAGCTCTATGTGGACAGAAGAAGGATATATTAGAGTAACCAAAGAATTAACCCAATTATTTCAATGTACTTACATTTCCAGTTGTTGCATTGCATGGTTCTTCATTTTCTCATATCGTTTCTCTTGCAATCGAAGATTTTCCAAGTTCTGTTTTTTCTCCGATAATAAAGTCTCTTCACTCGATTTAAGCTGTGACGTCATTTCCTTACTCTTCTCATATTTTCTGCAATGAAAGATGAAATATTCGATTAATTTGCAGACCTAAAATAATATTTATCAACTTACACATGCAAGTCGGAGAATGTCGTTTCCAACGATGTCAAATGATGATAATTTGAGTCTCGGTCGGCCTTGACTTCGGCCAGCTGTTTTTCATAATTCTGTATAAGCTGCTCTTTTTCTGAAATCAACTCGGCGATCGCTTTCTCATATGCTTCGATTACTCCGCTTTAATTGAATAGTAAACAATATATATCAATATACTTGTTATGTGTATATAGTTCCAATCAAACATACTTCATTTTGGTAATAGTTTTATCTTTCTCTGTTATTCTTTTGATTAAAGCCTCTTCTCTCAGTTCTGCTTCTTTAAGTTTCTTCTCAATATCTTCTGTTTTAAGGCTGAGAAATAAAAGAAAATATATTGAGGACATATTTTAAATGCATATAATATAATAATACTTACACTTCATTCTTAATTTTTTTCTCGAGCTCATCCATTTTAAAATTGCTCTGTTTTTCATCCGATTGTGTGCTGAAACGATGAAAATTACGTCAATTAAATAGATCTGTAATTGATGAGAGTTACTTACTTTAAGTTCTCAATTGATTTTTTGCAATCGTTTTCAATATTCATATCATTTATCACGTCGACACTCATTCTGACATTCTTCTGAAATATCATGAAATTGGAGAAATCGTTATTATTAAAATACTTTGATTGCGAATTTAAAACGTACTTTGGGTTTCGCCTGTATCTGTGAAAATTCTTGCGCTACTTCTAACGATCTGTGCTTTAGTTTAACGCTTACTTCCTCTAATTCTTTTGCGAAATTATCATCCACAACAAAAGAACAATTGCTCTCGTTCTGGTGTTCGTCCTCTTCGCCCGTTGGACTTAGTTGGGCTCTTCCTAAATGCGGTTGATCAACAGGTATTGGTTTTCCAAGTAATGGATCAAACTTTAGCAATAGGGAGCTGCGATCGACCTGCACATTATTGTTGCCTTTGGTGAGAAGATAATCAAAATCTGATGGATTTAAAATTACTGCAAAAGAAAAAAAAAAAAAGAAAACCAAAACACATATTAGTTGGTTAGTTACAAAATGTATTATATTGAAATTCAAAATTGATAATTATTTTTTAACACGTGATTATTCATTTGCAGAAGAGGTTTTGATTACACGGGTTTTAATATTGTTTGGAAAGTGTCCGTAACATAATTTCCAAGTCATATTAAAAATGTACATTAAAGGCATTTAAATAAAATCCATAATATTCATACATCTTAGAAATTCTTCAATTAAACATTGACCAGCATATGAATGCTTGTTTGCGTCACGAGCACGACAGACACACAAATGAGTCGAGGGAGTGAGCGAAGAACCACAATAAAAATAATTAGTGACACATGGGGACTGACTCTCGCAGCGCTAGACGAAACAAAAATATTGCATTGTTTCGAGCGAAGGTTGGTTATTGAAATACTGCAGAGGCGAATGCAGGTGGAAATCAATCAGCAATGCAGTAATGTAGTAAGGTTGTAGCGGTACATAACTCTCTTCGGGTCACTTCCGTCCGATTAAAAGTAACAGCAACAAAAAGGAACATCGCTATTTCCTTTTCAACACAGGTCAAATTCATATCGAACACAGTGACTCATTTTAAATCTTCGAATTGGAAGTGGAGCGCAGGATGTGGAAATCTTCCAATTAGAATCATTGTTTCCTTTCATTCCTAATTGGAAAATCACTGAACTCCAATCCGAAAACTGTCATTTTCCAACAGGCCAACATTATAAGATTCGGATTTAAAGATTTTCTCTCACTTAAACTTCGCCCACTGCCACTGAGCGAGTTGCTCTGCGCCTTGTCATGCCATTGAACAAAAATTTTTTCAATACAACAGAAACACAAATCACAGCTGCTGGAAGATTTTTATAAATTGCCTCGTATGCACAATTAAACTACTCGAAATATGAATATTTGTTTGGGGAACTTTGGAAAAACACATAAATTTGGAAATTAACATCAAAATTACTTTGTTCTAATTGAGTTTCAGTGGAAAAATTCTCGCACAGTCAGGCACACGAATGAAGAAAACGCAAAGGCGACGACGACGTACGACGACAAAAAGTGTTGAAAACGAACTTTTCTCCACACAACTATGCTCAGCGCAGAGCAGCAAACAGAAAACTGGAGTCTGACGTATTTTTTCGTATTCGTTGTCGTCGTTGTACGCGTAGACGGCAGGCAGGCAAAAGAGGCGAGAAAAGCTACGAAATGAATGAGCCGTGGGGAGCCAATGGGGAGAGAGAGAGAGAGAGAGCCAGAATGAGAGGGCGAGAGAATTTCGAACGTCACGTCAAAATGACAGCTCGGTTCAATGCAATGCCATGGGAGCCGCCGTAAAAGTATCTACAAAGTTAAGAGAGAGAAAGAACTCCCGATCTCAGTGAACGGTGGTTGACTGACTCTCTGTTGTCTATGGAGAGCCAGTGGAGAGTTCGGAAAGAGGGAGAGAGATTGTTTTTGGTGTTACTTCAGTGGAAAATACAACAACTAGTGGATACAATTGTGGAGAGTAGTAATGGAGTAGTTCAACCAAGTCATAGGCAACAGTATAATCTTGTCACATTGTAATATAAAATATATTATGGCAAATGGGTAAACCTACTTAAAATCAACTATGTTCAACCATAGTTCTCCAAAGGTTTCACTGAATCCAACTAGAATGGCCATGGATAGAAAGTTTAGAATATCGAAAGCAAAAGAGAGACTTAAGGAAAACAAGAATACAGTTCATTAAAAAGACAAAGAACTTCCAAGCCTACCATCCATTAGATTAAAACCGACACGACACGACGATAAGCGAAGAAAGATGGGAAAGGACAGGCGAAGAAGAAATACATAAGAATGAGAACAAAATGTTCCCTCCCTCATACAGCTCACCCGAACCCGAAGTCGTATCGGAAATACAGACAGATTGAAAAGAAACGCATACGCACGCGGTGGTGGAAATACGCCCAAATATAAATAAATAACACAACCACGAGTTTTCAGTCTTCAGTCAGACGCATGGGGATGACACAATGCAGTCAAATTTTGAATTCAACATAAAAATAGGAGAGATAAACAGAGACCGAAGATCGGATTCAAATGAAAACGTCTTCATTGACTTTAGTATCAGTTCTACAGCTGAGAATAATTGCCTAAAATATTTTCTATAGGAATTCTCAAAGAACACAGGGAAAAGGAGGAGCTGTAATATTTGAACCTAAGATACTATCATATGTATCATACAATTTAATTAGTATAGAAATAATATTCATGAAATAGGGCCCAATGTTGGCGCATCAGGCACAGCGCAGCACGCCGCATTGCTTATATGAAGCAATGCAGTAGTTGTTCTTGCTGTTCTGTGGAGAAATGCAATAAAAAGTCAAATTAAAATACTCCTATTTCAAGTTCAAAGGCGCCCTTCAATGACCCCTTCCATTCTCCGGAATGAGTTCGTGACCGAAGAAGAATTAGGGAAAATCGAGAAAGAAAGAAGTCACTGCCATGGCGAGAGCTATCTATGTTAGTGAAAGATTGAGAAAGAGAGCGCTACTCTCCAATCAAAGGTGGGAAAAGTGTTGGAGAGAAACACGTAAACAAATCGGACGAACGAAATAGAGAGAGAGAGGGAGAGCATATTTATATGACGTAATAAAGAAAACGGAGATGTTTAGCCATGGGAACATACTTTTAGGAGGGTTTCTTTTGTTGTAAATTAAGTAAAAAATATATAAAAATCTACAAACATAATATTAACTAATCTAAACTCGAAACAAAGGAGATGTCATGAAAGGTTGATATGAAATTTCCACAAAATATGAATGGATAAGAAGAACAAAAAACAAGGATCAAATAAATATTTAAAAAACTAAAAAATATGCATAAATAAAAATAAAACTCACAATTAGATATGGGTGGAAATTGTTGTGCTGCTGAAAATTGCATGGATTCATCGAAATCCATTGGTTCAAAACTATCCGTCTCCTGTTGTGGGGACATTTTGAAGGTACGTCGTTTGTCTGCAAATCGATTTGGACTTGATCTATTTTCTGATTTCTTGCCGAGGTCTTCTTCTACTGGTGGGGATGCAATATTGAAAGTTCGACGTTTTTCATTTGCTTTCGAAGTCATCCCCATCATCGAAGATGCTATTGGTGGTGAGGGCATTTCATTGCCGTTAATATTGGCAGACGATGAGCTGTCATTTTCAACTGGAGTATCACTGGTATGAACTGGTGCATTTAATGGTGTTCGTGGCGATGGCATTGGGGAAATTTCTTTGGCAGCTATATCGGACAAATCAACTGTGTCGTTCAATTTGTTAGCAGCAACAGAATTAACATTAACTGGGGATGCGTTGTTATTTTCAATTGATTCCACTGAATGGTCTACTGGTAGGCAAAATGATGTCCGTGGTGATGGCCGGGATGAAATTCCTTGAGCTCCAATATCGGACATATCAACCGTATCGTTCAAATTATTACCAACTGTATTAAGACTAACTGAGGATAAGTTCTTATTATCAATCGAGTCTGCTGAATGTGTCAGTAAGCTCAATGATTTTCGTGCCGATGCGACGGTAGATATAGCTTGAGCCACTACATCAGATATATCAACTGTCTCATTCAAATTGTTGACATCTTTTAAATCGTCTTCTTTAATTGCTGATGCAATCTCTGGGGACTTCATCAACTTTTCAGTATAATCCGATTTTTCAAGAACTGCGGTAAGATTTTCATTAACTGGAGAACGTGGAAACTGCTTTTTATCCATTTTTGCCTTTACCGGGAAAGTAGGAGAATTGGGAAACGATTTATTCCCCATATCCAACGAACAATTAACGTTCAATGTTAAATTTAAATTTCTCTCCACATTATTATGCGATGTATGTGGAACTTCTAATTTATTTTCGATTGTTGCAACATCTGAAACTGAAGTATTCCCTTCACGTTGATTTTCTCCGCAAGCGCTAGTTGAATCACTAATACCGTTGTGCTCGTCAACATCTTCTTCTTCTTCTTCAAAACTCACTGGTAGAACATCGGTAGCACTATCAATACTATTGTCCTGAATAATGCACTCGTTTGCAACTCTAGCGATCGCCTGATTGAATGGTACTTCGATGTTCTCACATTCGTTATTACTCATAAAACTCCTTTCAAGCTGGTTTTCACCATCCGATCTCGCAACATTGGGCTGTTCCTCAGGCCTTTCTAACGAAAATGTAAGACGATTGTGTTCTGAGACATTTCCCAGAGAATCCAAAGAATGTGAGTTTCGAGGCGGTACTAAAGCAGGACTACTTGAAAGGCCTGTAGGTCTTTCTACTGAAAAAGTGAGACGATTGTGTTCCGAGACATTTCCTAAAGAACCCAAAGATTGTGAGTTTCCTGGTGTTACTAAAGCAGGACCACTTGACTGGTCTTGAGCTCTTTCTAAGGCATATGTAAGACGATTGTGTTCTGAAACATTTCCCACAGAAGTTGATGAGAGTGTCATTTCTGGTGTTATAGAAACCCTTGTATTCATTGTGTGAGCTGCCTCAGAACCACTCATTGCACCAGTTTCAACTGTTAGTGGTGCATTAGATGTAGTTGGTAGATCAATTGTTTCATTCATGTCTACATCCATTGGCTCCACTTCATCAAATGTAACATCTGCAGCAGCAACTCCTACTTCATCTTCGAATTGATGTTCTCCATCGTTTTGTTTAGAATTTGTGGGTAAAGGTGAAACACTTTGTTCTTCGTTGTTGTTTCTTGATGTCACCAATTCTCGCAACGATGGTTCGAAGTTTACACCGAGTTGTTCATCTACTATATCTTCAACATTTTCTAAAGTTTCATTCAATTGATCTCCCAATCCAATTGTCGTATTGTTGGAATTCAAAGCACTGCGATATGTATCAGCATCAGACATTTCAGTTGTATTCCCATATTCCAACGCATTTTTAGCTGCAGTCGTTGTATTAACAATGTCTTGAAATGATAAACATTCTGCAAAGGTCTCATTATCTGATGACACGGCTGTGTCTGTTTCATTAACCAACAAGCCTTTGATGTTAACATCTTAGATTATTAAAAAACAAAAAAAGAAATATAAACCAAAGAATTAAATGAATAAACTGAAACATCTATCTACAGTCTACAAAACTTTAAATTAATCAATAAATATGTACATCGATTGACATATTCACCTCTTTTAGATGTTGAATTCAGTCCAGCAATAGAATTCGCAGTAAAGGTTGGAATAAGATCTTCTTCAAATGTAAGTTTTAATTGGTCTGTAATTCCAAATGAAGTGAAAAATGTAAGAATAAATATTGATAAATTCAAAAACAGTAACATATTATAAAATATAAATAAAATATTTTCTTTTGAAAGTTATTCAAGGATTCATGTATAATTATAATATAAAGGAATCTTACCATCAATATTTGGATTGAGACTGTCTGGTAATTCTGGAATATTGGATTCATCAAATTCAGTTAATCCTATAAATAAATTCATTAATAACAATAAAACTAAAATCTGTGCTTAAAAAACATACCCACGAATTTGTTTGATTTATTTACTCCTGTGTTGTTATTATTCTCCTGTGCTAGTGGCTTACTCTCGCCCAAAAGTTCGGCCTCTAATTCAGCATCAATGTGAAATTTATAAATTGTTGAATCTGTGCCCAACGTAGCTGAACCAGCAGCTGCGGTTGGAGAAGGCAGGGCATAAGCAGTGGGAGTAATTGGAGTTTGTATTTGTGGGCGTGGCGACGGAGACAGTTTAATTGCTGTCGCGGATTTTGAGGTCAGAGGGCTTAGCTGTAAAATAAATAAAAAAAGCATTGATTAAAATCAAATTAAACCACGCTTTTACTTCATTAATATAATTATTGCATGATAATGATCATACGGTTCTTTGAACTCTTTAAAATTATTTTTTTCCCAGTAGTTTCATAACTTCAGATAAAATGCCATTTGCGTGATGTGCTGCAAATGAAATGCATAATGAAAAGAAAACTTATCATGAAGAAAGATAAAAGTATTGAAGCATGATGAAGAAAACACATTTCTTAATTCGTTCCAAATGATTATGATTTACAACAAAGGTTGAAAGTTAATATGTATTTCTGAACATGCAAGTTAACACATACAAGTTAAAGTAAATATATCTGCTTAAATCCGTATGAAAATATTTAATTATTGTTTTCGTCTTGTACCAGTCGCCAGTGCAGTTCAGTTTCCTCCTGTGTTAGACATATATCCCAAATTTCAGACATGTAGATAATTTAAGATAAAACGCGCAGTATTATTTTTGGTTGGACTTTAGGTGGACCTGTTCGCGGCGACCATTCGTCGGCTATTTGGCAATATGTACAAAAAATATTTCAGACGAAACAAGGTTAAAGTCAGACGTACTGACCGCATTATGTGGCATTATTGCATATGAGGCGTGTGTGGTACTTCATTGGTTGTTTAAAAAAAAACGTATAAGGAACTTGCTACAGAAAAATCAGCACAAAAAACGAAATATAAAATATGTAAAATTTATTAAAAAATAAATCCTAACAGAGGCTCATGTTTCTATTCTTCTCAAAGTCTACATAAATTAATGCATTCTCTGTAGAGGGTCACTTTGTGTTAATTAAGTACAACGCAAAACCTAGATGATAGATGAAATGTAATTAGATTCATTTAAATTGACGGACGGCAACACATGTGCGAATGTCATTGCTAAATACGATGAAAATAACCGAGACACACTTTTCTCATTCGAGGAAGGAAGAAAAATCTCGAACAACGAATTGGCAAAATTATTATTAAATAACAATTTGCCAACTAGCATAGACCTACCCTAGCGGCGGAATCATTCGGACATTCTGGAAGCAGATATTCGTCCTCGAGCGAAGCTTTATTTAAATTATCGTTGATTTGTATCAGCAACTCTTCGATAGTGGAAGATGTTGCGTTGCTGCTAGTGCTAGATTGTAATTGCTGACACAGTTCGTGGTCACCAATAGCTCCGCTTACGTCTCCTCCCATATGCCCAAGAATACTCTCTTCCAATGGGTTTTCATAGCTTTGGTCCTGTTTGTCGGAGACAATATGTTGTACATTGTTGGCATTGATGCTCATGTTATTGCACAGACTATTTTCATTATTGACACACTTATCCCGATTTAGTTCGATGGGACTTATATTTCGCGACTGCGTCGGTTGCAGCTGATCTGAAGAGTCACTCAGAACCAAACTCATTGGACGTTTGATTAAGTTTGAAATGAATTCCATTCTTTATAAACAATTGAGGCTTCACGAAGAACAAACGTAAAATCGAAATCGACTTGAACGATTATCGAATAAATCACAGAACAGAGTTAGAATCGATTCAGACGATACGTCGTCTAGCACCAATTAATTTCGCAAAATACACGCACGATTAGTTTTCTTCTCGTTTTCGGTTGACGAACCAAATTCTTTGCGCATTGGACTAGAACGCAATCGTAAACAGAAGGCGCATAGCCTAATTATCGACATCAGATCCGAACAACAGCCCCGCGTCTGTTGTATATTGGCAAAATCTTATTTTTTTGTATTTAAAAATCAATAAAGATCGTTTTGAAATTCCGTTTTTACTTTGTCAAAATTTTATGAATTTTTTTTTCCGGAATTATTCGACTAGAGTAAACACGAAAAATTGTCTATTATTAAATTCCGTAAGAGCTGCTGGGGACCGTGTGCTCCACGTACTGTGCGCGCTTTATTGTTGATCGTGTTGCGCGATGCTCATCGACGCCGTCGTCCGTCATCATCGCAGCCGTTGAGCGATTAAATTAAATTAAAAATTTTCTGATTTTTTCTGGTCGTAGTATGAGTTATAATTGTTGTTGTATTGCTCCTTCGCGCTCTTCTTCGTCGTTGTTTTGTTTTGTTTGCTTTGTTCAATCTACATATCTATATACAAACGGAAAATCTTCACGCCACGACGCGACGTTGACGACGAGAGGAGCGTTTTTAAAATGAGCACCTCTAAGAAAAACATTCGTCGATGTAGAGCAACAATGAATGAATGTTTGTGTTAGTTTAGAACGAATAATCGGTTTTCTTATCAATGAATAGATAGTTACCCATTACAACGTATAATTAAACATAGGGGGCGATTTTGATGAGAATGCGTTCCACGCCTTCATTCGACATCCGACATATAATATAAAGTCATTCTCATTGTCCAGTTTAAAATAGATTACATTTAGTGAACATCGACGAGAAGAGAACAATTCACTGGGCATTCAAGTAAAAACAATTCATCGATCAATACTAACGCTAGATTCAGAGTTTTTCGATCAATTCGATCTCATCCAACCAATACTATATTTCGTCGAAAATATACGGCGAATATTGCTATTTAAAACCCCTTAATTAGAGTTCAATTACAATTAATTGTATTGATAATCTAATTGTAACATTTTATAGATCACCTCTTGCTCTCAATAGATTTACTCATCAGACTGCAACAACAATGCCGCTATTGTGGTAAACATTTCGATATTGTGGGAGGTTCCAAGTGATCAGATCAGAAACTGCAATAGACACAAACAACACAACGTAAACAGGCGACAAGCACCACGGTGGCACCAGTCATGGGGGCCCCACAAGTGAAACTACGAAGCAGAGATAAACACAAACCAAAAACAATTCGATAGAAAATTAAAAATAGCTCATCTCAAATGCATTTCGAGTTATAGCAAATGTACATATTTTTATATGAGTGTGGATATGCCATAGTAAAAACATCGGAGTAGCCTTTATGAATATGTTCAACGAACTGTGTTTGTTGTGTCTTGCACTGTGCACGAGTGCAGACACGATACAGTTCACTACGCTGGAGAACTGTTGCATAGTGCCGGATATGAATCTATAAATATATCGTAGGACGTTCATCCGTGGTAGTCGTGCGAGTGCAAACAAATTCAACTAAAATCGGTGCGAAAAGGCGGATTGAAGTGTATAATCGTACTGTATCATTTCACTTATCATATACACACGAAAACTGCACTTTGCGCTCTACTTAAAGCTGAGTAATTTTGTTTAACATACAGAAAATTATATCAATCAAATATGTGTAGTTTTATTATATTTGTTTGATCCATTCAAAGTTAGGAAAAATGCAACTGTGTTAGGTTTGAATTTTTGTAATGTATTTTTGGATGCATTTGTAAAATTAAATAATAAAAATTTCAATTATTGTATTTGTCGGTACGTAAATATTGTAAATAGCGATTCAAAATAATCGTTCATCTGCATTACTCGAGATACAGTCTTTTTCTCGTACTCGAAAACACTAATACGTATGTGTGCCATTGTTTTTGTTCATAGCATGATAATATTGTGAATTATAATTTGAAAATGGAATGTATTTTGTGTTGTAAAACTATGATTGTATCTAAAGATTACGATCCCGTTAAAATACGAGACACTTACAAAATACTGAAAGATTGCCCCCCTTTGTTGGTATGGAATCCCATTAACATGAACTCTCTCACATAATATTTATAATTAGAACATGTAAAAAATGAGGAAATTAGTAGAAACTCTGTTGTAGATTGTCTCCAATGTGGTTTCAACTTTTCACACAGAAGAGAGAATATAAATTAACAAGCGGCGAATAACAATAAGAAACCGTCTGAAGAAGAACCGTTCCCGTCAAAATTAACAACATACTGACAACTGAGCAGTCCACAGCACGTAGACTCGACACCAGATGCACGATCATTCATCGGGTTTTGTGGAGAGACTTTTCCCAATTCTCTATAGCTTCCCAATAATTCAAAATCGCATACATTTGCACTACAGTCGATGGCAAAGTAATTAAAAAGTAATGTTTTTTTCTCCGTTAAAGAAAAGGCATGGAAAAGAAAAGAGAGAAAATTAAAACAAAAAAACCCAAGAGTTCAACCATTCCCTCCAAGACCGACAAAGAAAAAAAAAAAATAGTAAAAGTCAATTTGTTCATTGAAAGCCAAAATTGAAATTCAAAACAAAACCAAAAGACATTGCAGTGCGCTAGTTAATGAGCGTGGCTATTTTGGCGGCGTAAAGACCTCCATTCAGTATATCCAAAGCGAAAAATGAGAAAGCAACGAGAAGTCAGAATTCTTTAAATGGAGAATCTCTGTACTACGTCATATTTTCAATGGATGGATTATCTTGCCGACATCCATTGGAAAGGTTTATGTGCAAAACGAATTATGGGCAGGCATTTCTTAGCCGTTGTTGGTTAGCAGTCACGTACGATTCATCGGCTCCTCGGTGACTGACTGACTAAGTCATGCCTACTGGAAAGGTTTACAAATTAAAATAGTAGACTGTGGTCAGGACTCTGTAAAGCAGTTGACTTCAGGGGGAGCAACAGAATTATTTGGTACATTTAAGAGATATATAGAATACTTATAGATTAAACTTATTGGGGGGATTGGTACTAAAACTAATAGGTAATTGTATGATATTTAGTGATGAAATCAATTACATATCAAATATAAAACTTTTGTTTTGAAAATTACAGCTGACGGTAAATGATGAAATACTTTCCAAGTGAAAAATTAAATATTTAGAAACAAAACTAGCATGGGAAATATACAAACAAGGAAAGTCTTTGTTGTTTAAGTGCGCAGTGTTTTCCCTTTCATTATTCTTATTCAAACCAGTAAACAACTTTTATTGATTTTTCACTTTCGCTTTTAACACTTTTTAATTAGTTCTGTTTCAAACTAACTGGATATGGACATGACATGAGTATTTCTTTTGACGCCACTTAAAGGGAACACATTCTCTAACCACGCATATTCAAGTGGAGAAATTGTTCGTAGAATAACACATTTTTATAAAGAAGAAAACTCTATTTTTAGTACCTCTGAATGAGATGTCGGTGCCGCGTTGACTTGGTCGAGACAAAACGTTCACCGGCAAATGCAGTAGCCCGGTAAAATGTGCAGTTCTTTCTTTATGTTCTTAATAGATTGTGAAAATACATTTGACGGAATTTGTTGACAAATTTGTAGCAGGCGAACGAAACTGACAGAGAGACAATGACACTGGCGGCACAGCTGTTGTAAAAGCCAGCGCATGTCCCATGATATCGGGTCTATGGGCGGTCTTTTTCAAATCAAATTGCATGCAAAATTTCGCAACATATCTATCAGAAGTTTTCTTACCAATTTCAATTCATTGGAATTGCGTTCCTTCAACACCGAACGACTGCCATGGCTGCTCACATTGGGACTTGCAGATCCTGCAATGTCTCCCGGTGCAATGATGTCCTCCGAAAGAAATTCCATCACTTGCAAAAATGCTTTTGGATAAAGTTTTTAATAGATCAAATACACTCGAATTAACGTGCAGAATTCTTATCTATGGAAAAATCACAACAGCGTTTATATTTAACAAATTGAAGATATTTTCCCTGTAAAACTGTATTGTGCGAATAAAATTCTATTGAAAAAAATCCGTTGAAAAAGAACAACAAATAAAAATTAAATTTTCGCGAGCGAGCATTTGTGTGCGGCCAGTGGAGCCAACTTGACGGCGACAATGTGTGAGCGGGAGCAAAAATACCACATATTGTTTGCAGCGACATCTGCATGTAGAATCGCCGCTAAAGGTAACCACACAAAACAAAGTATTTATAATTATTTATTTTATTATTATTTAATTTATTTAAATTTAAAAAAATTTTAAATTTCGAACAATTAAAAAAAAACCTAAATTGAGTAAATTTTTTGACGACATCCGCATTTAATAATCGGTTGCTAAAGGTAACCACAGAAGAAATTGTAAATAAAGAATTATAATAATAAATATGTAGACAACAAATATTAATTTTGAATAAGAATAAACTCATAAATGTTTTTCTTTATTTATTTAAAAAAATATTGCTCTCTGCATATTTGACTCCTTAATAGAGCTTCCAATTTTATAGCATATATAATTTCTCTAAGTCGATTTTAAAACGATTGTAAGCTTATAATATTTTTGTATTATAGGTACATGCGTCGCTCATATATTCGATTATTATTATTATTATTATATATATTGTTAGGGGAATACTTTTTAAAATATTTTGCTTCATTTTAATGTGAAAGAAATTCTCAGATCTACGTTAACATGAATTCACTGAAGGGTTATTTTTTTAAATTTTATCCTAAAAATTGTTGCATTCTTAATGTCTTTTTGCACAATTCTCTCCGAAAATTAAAATTATTCCATACACTACTATTTAACTCTCACATGTTCATTTTTTTCTGTCTCTTTTTATACAGTAATTTTTTTCAAATTTTTTGAAATGTAACGAATTTCTAATTTATGAAAAGGAAGTTATTGTTGCATTTCTATTAGAGCTTTATGTTTTTTATAAATGTTTATAAAACGTTTTTTTTTAAATATACAATTCAATATAGTTTATAGTTTTAAGCCGAGCGTCTTTTATTTTAGTTATAACTTAATTAATAAATCACTATAAGCTAATTGTGTTCTTTGATTTTTTTGTTATTTTTTATTAAAATAATCGCAGCATTATTTTAGGAAATTTGTATAAAATTTGTCGCCAATTCGATTCACAGAAAAATTCCTAATAGATTTACAAAAGTGTTTTTAATGTCTAAACGAGGATCTGCTGAGGTAACTTAAAATTCTGTAACATACTGTGGAATATAGTGAACGCATATCCTACAGTCATGCCTCGTTCTACGCAACCGATCGAAGAAGTATTCTATGGTGCCGAGTAGTAGTTATTGGTGAGATACTATAGTGTGTGTTGTTGTGAACTATCGCGATTCACACGATTATCTTTTAATATTAGATATTAGGTAGATCCTTGAGCCACGAGAGGAATCGTTTTAATTGAAAATTATTTATCGAAAAATTGCAAATACTTTGTATTTAATTTCATATATAGTCAATATAGTCTGTATACATACATACATATATACACATACGTATCTAGGTATATAAGTATATATATATTTATCTACTTATTTCATAGAGTTTATTACACTTGTAGAAAGATAAAACCGGCGTTTACCTAAAACTACGTTGATCAGATAAACTTTCAATATTCAATTGCACAGATTTCGCATCGATTTAAGTAGATATCTTCCTCCTACTCCTCCCCTCTCCCCGCCCCCATTCACTACCCCCCACCATTGCTCAATATTGGTTCCTCTTCGTAGAGAGTCGAAAAACCCTAGTAAGTAATTGTAATTGATACCTGAAGTTGCGCCGCCCACGAGTCGAAAACCCCAAACCCAAAGACTTCATCTCACTCCCCCAAGAAATCCTTCAATACTTTAGGGGCGTGGCTGGTTAAATTAGTTGGTGTTGTTGTTGGGGTGGCGGTTGCAAAAGGCTTGGTCTATTGACTACTGCGGGGTCCCTAGAAAGACCCCGTTGATCGGTATCGCTGTGAAACCCATCAGATGGGCGGGTTGTCCTCGTGATTCTTGGTGGTCCAAATGCCAGGCATCAGTTCTGGAGGTAGATTCGAGTGCGGTGCCGACAGCTTGCTAATACTAGTGAAGATCGGATTTGTGTGGCCCTTCGAGTATGGCGAGAACTTCGCGTCGCTTCCGTCCGCCGCCAACTGGGTGGCCGTTGCCATGTTGTTCGTGCCTCGTGTCGGTTTCTGTTGGGCGATGGTGCGTGGACTGGAGATGAGGGCGGACAGCAGGCCGCCGACGATGGCCAGCGAGGCGAAAGCCGTCTGCGGCACCAGCTGGCCAAAGATCACCGTCGCCCCGACGAAGGGGGCGCCGAGCAACCAGAAGCGCGCCCAGCAGATCGTCGAGAACGCGCAGATCTTTCGCTTCTCCTCGCTGACCAGCTCCACGGTGCACGTGGTCAGGATCGAGAGCGTCGTCGAGATCGCGATCTTCGATATCATCGCCGAGAGCATGAGCAGAGCGACCCGAGTATCAATTGGAACTGGAAGAAGAGAGAGTGGAAGAGAGAGAAGAATGAGATGATGAAGATGTTGGGATTAAGGATGCTCTACTCACTGTCCTTCGGCACCAGCCAGCCCATGTAGGCGATGCAGCCGGCGACGACGTTGAACAGGCCCGTCCAGACCCATTTGCGCGTCGTGCACAGGATCAGGAAGAGCCCAATGAAGGTGCCGATGATCTCACAGACGCCCGCCACAACGGTGTTCACCTCGAGGTGTTCGCGACTGAACGAGCGAATGTTCAGCAGCATCCCGTAGTAGACGACAATGTAGATGGACCAGCAGAGATGGACGCACACCATGTGGCGCACCGCTCGCGGCCCCTTCCAGATGGCCCACCACCCGGCCGGCGGTGGGGCGTCCATCGCGGTCTGGGCCTGCAGCTGCAACTGCTGGTCGATATCGTGTGGAAGACTATAGCGGGTGCCATTCACATCGACGCACTGCAGCAGGATCTGTTTGGCCTCCAGGACGCGACCGCGGTTGATCATCCAGCGCGGCGAGTCCGGAATCCACCTGGTGGTCGAGATCGAGGGAGACTTTGATTAAAACTCAACTCAAAGTGGACTCGGGGGAATACTCACTGCCAGAGGTAGATGAGGATGACCGTGGGCCACGAGATCGCCATGTAGAGATGAGACCAACTGGTGAAGAAGCTCGCCACACCAGGCAGCAGAATGACGCCGATCGACCAGAACTGCTCGAAGAGGGTCGAGACGCAGGTCTTGTACTTGCCACCAGTGATATCGGCCACTGAAAGAGTGAATTAGACCATTAGTATTTTAAGAGTAGGAGGATTAGGATGAGGACATACTTATCATCCCTCCAGCTGTGTACATTTGGGCGCAACAGACGGCCGAGAGGCAGCGGAAGAAGACGTGAAGCTCGTAGGAGGCCACGTGGCCGGTGAGGTTGCCGCAGAAGATCTGGGTGACCATGCCGAAGAGCATCACGTGCCGAGGACTGAAGCTGGTGGTCAAAGGAGAAGAAGATGAAGGTTAATTGAAAGTGGAGAAGATGATGAAGGTTAATCGAAAGTGGAGAAGAGAAAAAGGTTAATGGAAAGTGGTGAAGAAGATGAAGGGTAATCGAAAGTGGAGAAGAGAAAAGGTTATTCGTAAGTGGAGGATAGAAGAAGGTTAATCGGAAGTGGAGAAGAGATGAAGGATAATGGAAAGTCGAGGAAAGGACAGAAGAGATCCAACTTACTACTTGAGCAGATGATTGGCCAGGATGCCGCCGGTGAGGACGCCGAAGAGATGGAAGAACTGCGTCACCGAGACGAGAATATCGCGTGAGCAGACCAAATCATACTGCGTGATCACCGAATGGAACTCGGCCTCGTGATGGAACTCATTGCACGGGATGACGTTCGCATTGCGCGATGTCGGCTCCTCCCAGATGCGCGGCTCCAACTCGGGCCGATCATAGTGATAGTAGCGATGGGCGTGCTCCTGGGCATCCTGGTAGACATTGCAGAAATCGATGCTGAACTCCTTGTCGTCGACTTCCTCCTTCTGGGGGTGAGAGACCTTGATCCAGAGCGTTTGATTCTGGGCGCCCACGGTGTGCGGAGGTTTGCAGAAGAATTCGCCGTGACGTGGGGCGGGCGCTGTGAAAATGATGCAGGCCATGAACCAGGAGGAGGGGATCTTGCAGAGGAAGATCAGGAGGACGGTGCGCAGCTGCCATTTGCCCCATTCGCCCGTGACACGGCCGACGGCATCGACTTTCGTCTGCATTTTGGTGGAAGCCCGCGGCGCTTTGCCTTCGATGCACGAGAACGAATCCTTCGGATAGAGACCTGGATGCGAGTGATGCGAATGATGTTTGTGTTCGTGTTTGTGCTCGTGATTTGTGTGCGTGTAATTGTAGAAGATTCCTCCGTTCTTGTTGTTGTTATTGTTATTAATGTTATTGTTATTATTATTGCTAATATCACTGAAGTTGCTGAATCTTCTCGTCGGCGTCGTCGTCGTCGTCGTGTCGATGAGAACGTCGTCTGTCGTCGTCAGGTTGTGATTCGGCAGCGTCGAGATCGAGCTACGCCTCCGGACCGAGGTCAGCGAGGCGTCGTGCGCTGTGGGCGTGGCCGGTTGCGTGAGGCTGCCGTCGCTACGCTTCCGAGCGCTGGCTGCGGGCGGCGTCGAGCGGGCGGGCGAGGACGTGTCGACCGCGGCGTATGCGTACGGGGGCCCTTGATGCTGATGATGATGATGATGGCCCTTCGTTGATATGTTCGGTGTCGAGAAGACGCTGCCGCTGCCGTTGTTGCTGCTGCTATTGTTGTTATTCTTGTTGTTCTCGTCCTCCTTAAGCGGCAGCAGCGGCGTATCGGCCTGCGGAAAAGAGACAAACAGAGGGAGAGAATGAGTTGAGGTCAGAGAGAAATTAGACAGAGAGAAATTAGACAGAGAGAAATTAGACAGAGAGAAATTAGAAAAGAGACAGAGAGTGTGAATGCGTTGAAGTTAGAGAGAAATGATAGTGAAAGTGAATTAGTTTAAGTCAGAGAAACTAAAACTATTTCAGCTAAAACTAATTCCGAGAAACTAAAACTAATTCAGTGAAACTAAAACTAATTCAAAGAAACTAAAATGAGGTTCACATTTTCTGCATTTTCATCGTCTTCACAAGTGTGGATTCAATGTTGAAATCGAATTAATCCCTGTAGGAAAACTATTCCACATGAACGAACTCGAAACCCTCACGGCCATGCTGCCACATCGACCCCTCTCCCCATCTCCATCGACCCCTCGCTCACCCCTTCCCCATCGACTCATCTTCCCCATGACGAAACATCGACCCACATCATCATCATCATAGTCATCGTCATCATCATCGTCGTCATAGTCATCGCCATCCTCATAGTCATCATCAACCATGTCCTTTTAATTCCTTAGGTTATGGCATCGTTGCTCTTGTCACTCCCTTCTCTTCCCGGCCCCCCTCCCCCCAATCCACGCGTTGCCAGATCGACTGTCGTTTGTCGTCTCAACGCTTGTCGGGGGACGGGAGAAGTGGGCGGTGTGGTGTTGGCGGGGAAGTGGGCGTGGCGCGACCGCACTTCCCATCGGCACGCTTTCGAGATCGGCACGTGAGTTCATTAATTATTCAAAACCGAGGCGAGCGCACGGGCACGGAATCGAATGATAAAGCGTTGCCACCTTGTTAACTCTTGTGTGAAATTTCAAACAAACAAGAGGGAGGGAGAGAGACAGAGGGTGAGAGAGAGAGGGAGAGGGTGAGAGAGAGAGGGAGAGAGACAGAGGGTGAGAGAGAGAGGGAGAGAGACAGAGGGTGAGAGAGAGAAGCGGCGTTTGACACTCGGTCGACATTTAAATGATGCGGATCCTTGATCCTTGAATCATTGTGGGTTCCGAAAAAAACCCCTTCCTTTCTCCCCTTTTTGTCCCCCTTCACTCCCCACCTCCCCCTTTGCCATCATCTCCCCCTTGTTCTCCTCCCCCTCCGCTCTTTCCACGTGGAAGTAAATGAGAAAATTAATCAACAGAAGGTCGACGGAGGCTGAATGCAACTTAAACGGATGATTTTCATCGAGAGATCTCAATTTCAATTCCGAGATCGTTGACCAAAACGGGGGGGAGGAGGAGAGAGTCAAGGGATTGTGAGAGAATTAAATTATTATTAGTTGTTGTTCTCGTTGTTTTTGTTGTTGTTGTTGTGCATGCGGTGTTGCCAGAGAAACCCACGAACTCGACTGAGAGAACGTGGATGCTAGATATTCTTGGAAAAAGCAATTAATTCAATAATGAGAAGACGAAGCGAAAAGCAAGGGAAAAGAAAAGGAAGGGAAAAGAAAAGGAAGCCAACGATGATGATGATGGAAGCATCAGGAATCGCAGTGAGGCATGAATTGAAGAGAGAGAGAGAATGAGAAACAATAACAACAATAACAACAACAATATGAATATGGAAAAAACAAAACCCTTGAGTTTAATGCGATCTGGCATCACAGGAGGCCACACACCCCCACCCCACCCAACAACAACAACGGAAGGGAACGTGATCGTGAAACGGAAACACTTCGAATTCGACAGACGAATGCACTTCGATGGGTTCCTCACGACTACAATCGTTAATTGCCTCCATTACACCCACACAATAAACACACTCAAACACACACATTTATATATAGGCTCACACAGAGACAGTGTCACACACACACACAAACACTTGGCTTCCCTGTAGTCATCGTCATTATCCTTAGTTTCTACTTATCGCCCACCATCCACATGCATATGTCCAAGTCGTTAAAATGACGTCGTCATGGCCAGCTGAGCATAAAAATTCTCACTCCCTCTCTTTCTCATTCCCACTCACTCTCTCTCATTCTCTCTCTCCCTCTCATTCTCCTTCTCATTCTCCTTCTCACTCTCCTTCCCACTCGCTAACGGCCTGCAGACATTTATTCGAAACACTTCTTCCGCTCTACTTCGTTTCGTTTATGGTCGAGGGGAGGGGGGCGGTCGCCAGGGGAGCCAAACCTCACCCCACTCTACTCCACTCTCCCCATTCACCCCACACTCAAACCTCAGTAGCTGTTGTTTTTCTTGCCGTCTCCGTTGATGTTTCCCAGAGGGTTTGCGCCAGCGTGATCCTGAGCACCTGGCTGCCATCAAAAGCCCAGAGCTCGACGTCATCCCCTCGACTCGCGGTCCGCCCTCGTCGCGTCCGACCTGGTCAGGGTCAGGTCGCGCGAGAAATTACCTCATGCCACGCCTCCTCCCACCTCGACTGCCACCTCCTCCTCTTGGCCCGGTCAATCGGCCAAATCACGTAGAATCTTTAACCTGGAAGCGCGTCGCTCGCCCTAGGGTGGGTTCCAAATGAGTTTTCCTCCCCCTATATTTACTTCTACTCTCTTTACCTCTCCTCTCTTTCTATCTCCTATCCACCCACTTCTCTTTTTTCTCTCTTTCCACTCCTCTTCTCCTCTCTCCCTCCCTTAGTCTCTGTTGTTTTACGAGCTTCCCACAAATGAGGGGCGTAATCAGAGGTGTTGAAATCCTCATCGATTGTCATTCACTCCCACCTCCATAAAAACAGACACTGGGATTTATTTCCAATTCAAGATGAGCGAAGACGAAATGAAATAAAAAAAGGAAAAAGATTTCCAGGTAATCGTAATTGTAGCTTGTGAGAGTACTTGGAAGATATGTACATAATTACTTGCAGCTTCCTAGTTCACAAAAGACCTTTCTCCTAGGCTACTTCGGCCGAAATCCTTGGTCACTGGCAAAAGGACATTTTCTCGTTGGGTCCGCCTTCGGCCCGGCCTCTGAATAGACAGCGGGAGACGAAGGAAGTGTGTCTAAGTGGTCCGAAAAAAATCTACTCCAAGGAACAATGGCCATTTTAAATGGGTCGCCTTCCGCTCTGATGCGGAAAAGGACCCTCCATCGAGTAGGGCACAAGGCAGAGGAGAAAGTGGGGAGGGTGAGGGCGGGTGTCTGTTTTGTTTGGAAAAATAATATCCCTCATAAGTTGATAAAACGAGAGGATCCAACAAGCGTCCTTGGGCCATGGGCGGTTGGAGGGGGGGAGGGGCCACAACGAATTGTGCTCTGTCTTCCACAAAATAATGGTTCTCTGTCTCTCTTTGTCTCCCACAAAGTATTCGTTCTCTGTCTCTCTTTGTCTCCCACAAAGTATTCGTTCTCTGTCTTCTTTTGTCTGCCACAAACCATTGGTGTTCTGTCTCCCTTTATCACAATGTCTCTTTCTCTATGAGAAGTACTTTTGTGATTGCTTCCTTTTGCTACTTTTGAGCCATTTTTTATCACATTATGTTGCGCTTTTTTTGACACTCTCCATCTCTCTTTCTCTCCGTCCCTCTTTCTCACCGCCCCCTTCTCTCCATTCTCTCCATCACCTTCTCTCTTTCCCTCCTTCCTCCTCTCTTTCTCTCTCTTTCTTCTTATGTCCATCTGTCTAAGTGAATTTTTCGTTGACAATTAATGCGATTCTAACTTTTTCAATTGTTTTTTAGTATTGTGTTGTACGTGTTCTGGTATAGTTTTGTTGTTATTTTTTATTATTGTTGTTGTTATTTTTTATTTTTGTTTTTGTTATTTTTCTATTGTTGTTGAGAATATACGTCTTTGTTTCGATTTTTTTGGGCCTTCGGCCAAATTGGCAAGTTGTCGTCATGTCAATCGGTCGCCGGTGTTCGTTATGTCACTTCTCCTCCTCCTCCACTTCTCCTCTCTCATTCTACTTCTTCTCTCTCACCATTTTTTTCTACTCTTCCTCATCATTCTCATCCACTTTCATCGACCACGACATCCTTCAGACTGATTGATATTCATTTCGTTTCCGAATATATTTTTTTTTTATTTTTATTTTTATTCTCTTTGTTTTTTATTCTTGTTGTTTTTATTTTTTTTATTTTTTATTCTTTTGTTTTTTATTATTTTTATTTTTTTTTTCAATTTAAACATAAAAAAGAACAAACCTTTTAAAATGCGACTCTTTTATCTTTTGTTATTTGGGTAATATTTCTGTTGTCGTACTTTTATGATTAATTTTTCTATTTTTCCTGTCAAAAGTTGTTGACGCAGAGCGCGAGAGCAACAGAACTTTCTTTTGCAGCCTTGACTGAGCTGACCTCCCTCGAGGCGATGCCCAGGGATTTCCCCAAAGAAGTCCCTCAACTTCGAGGATTACATAAAAGAAAAGTTCACACGTCGAAAGTTCGGCGTGAAAAGCCTAAAACCCTTTAATTATTCATGGACGGCTTCTTCTATCGTTGCAACATTTTCTGATAACAAGAATCCATATAAAACTTATTTCTCATATCATTCGCGCCTGAAACAATCCATTTAAATCCCATTTTGTTTTCCAATCATGCCTGAAACAATCCATTTAAACCTCTTATTTGTTTCCAATCAAACGTTCAAATCCAAGGTCGCCTCCTTCTCCAACCTTTCTACCCTGAGCCAAAAATAGAAAACAAACAAGCAATGGAAACGCATGGGTCGAAAAGAAAAACCTTGAGGCCAATGAAATTCACACTTGTTCAGTTGCCACCACCTGTAACCTCAATCTTCCACTCACCGAGCCTCGGGACACGTTCGTAAACAACATAAGGAACAGAACGGTCCCATCCCATGGTGGTCTCCATGGTGGGCAATTGGAACCGCCCCTCGAGCCCTGCCCTCAAGCTCACGTCGACCCCTGCCCTCCCCACTAGAGTCCATGGCTGGCCGGCTGGTCGTCGACGTCATTAATTGCTGCTCCATTTGCCGCCCAGGTCATTACCGAGGTGTACATTTGGAAGCCCACATCGTTGTCACAATCATCTTCAACTCTCCCTCGCCTTCATCTCTCCCTCGTCTTCATCCCTCCCTTCTCCACTGTTGAGAAAATCAAATGGTTGTACAGAGATTTCGGAGTGGATCAACAAGGAGGATCCATTGTAAAGATAGAGAGAGATAAAGAGAACAAGTGGGAGTTAGAAGTGAGAGATTTCAGTGGGAGTTTCGAGCTTGAATGGCAGTTTTGAGTGGGAGTTTTGAGTTGGAGGTTTGAGTGGCAGTTTTGAGTGGGAGATTAGAGTGATAATTTCGAGTGGGAGTTTCAACTGTTAGTCGGAATATTTCTAAAAATAAGATTCCTTTAATTTCAAGCATGTGGTTGAAAGTCTTTCGAATACTCGAGGGAACCGTAATTCTCAATAAGAACTCATTGAAGTGACTCCAAGGTTCGCCCTCTCTCCTCCCTCCCTTCCCCCTCCATGTCCTGCTCCTCCCCGGCTCTCAACAAAAGAATTCCCCATCCATCGAAACCAAACCCAATTCTCTTATCTCTTGTGGCAAAAGTCGACCATATTCCTTTTAATTGGTAACACAAACTCATGGCGACAACGCCTTCAACTAGGTCAGAGAGAGAGAGAGAGAGAGAGAAAGAGAAAATAACAACATCATGTAAAGAATGCATTTTTTGCAAGGATGCACTTTTTAGTCCCACATCAGAATAGAGAACATACTTCCAAAGCCGATTAGAGAACATTTTAAGGGAAATTTTTCAGTACAACCAACATCACTTATCATAGCATTGGAAGACGATTTATCGTCTTGTGGTCATCACTCTGGCCCACGATAGGATCAAGCTGATGGAATTTACTCCGATCCTCCTTTGAATTCCGTCACCAGTTGATGAACCCATCACTAGGAGATGGATGGATACAACACGACATGGTGAGAGAAGTTGAGTGAGTTCAAGGATATACCGTAGAAGGACGTGTTCGAAGAACAGAAGCCAAACATAGACATCAACGTAAACATTGACGTCGCATCTTCGCATGTAAATAAGAATGTGTATGTGTGTGAGTGTGAATGTGTGAGTGGGGGGGAAATGTAGAAAAAATACTTGGAAAGAAAGAAATACTATAAATAAGGGAATATAAGAAAGGAAGGAATGAAAAAAGGAAAGGAATGAAAAAAATAAAGGAATGAAAAAAAGGAAAGAAATAAAAAAAAGAAAAAAATGTAAAAAAGAATGGGAAAAAAATAGAAAGAAATGAAAAATAGAAAGAATCAGACGCAGAAACGGTTGAACACGCAGGAAGCAGCCACAAGAACATAGATGAGGGCAAAGGAATGTTAGAGAGAGAGAGAGGAGGAGAGAGAGAGGGAGAGAAGGAGAAAAAGAGATATGGAGATAGGAGGAAACAGAGTGAGACAGGTTTGAGTTAGGAACAACTGAGGTCTGGGACCTGGTGCATAGGATTTACATAATCTACAGGCAACAGTCGTCAGCAAAATGTGTTTGACGCAGGATACGGTAAAATACACACAAACACACACACACACACAAAAACAAACACATGCACAGACACACCGCAATCGCTTGAGTCCTGCCCGGTGGTTCCTAATCTCGATACATCCTTGTCCCGGTCGTTGTCTTCGTCCTTCTCGCCACCATCGTTCTTTTCTTCGTCGTCCTTGTCTTCATCGTCGTTGTCTTCGCTGTCTTCGTCTTCACCATCGTCGTCCTCGTCTTCACCATCGTTGTCCTCGTCTTTACTATCGTTGTCTTCGTCGACCTCATCCGTTGTTGTCATGTACTCCTGCTGTCCTTCCTCCTCTTTCTCCTACTGACCTTCCCCCTCCCCTCCTCTCATGCTGTCCTTCCTCATCATCCTCCGCCTCCTCCACCTCCTCGCTGTGAGCGGCGACATTGAAATTGCTATTTTCAAAGCCGACAAACGAACTTCGGGCCCTCCCACGGTGCCTCCAAATTGCCTCCTCGCCGACCCCCTCGTCCTCCTCGCTCTCGCGACTTGTGGCGAGGTTCGAGGAACTCGGCCGCTGTGGAACTGATTTCCCAGCCGTGAGTCTCGGGCGCTCGAGACACGTGGTGCCATCGCGGAGGTGGACAGACGGACGTAAGGATGGACAGACAGGCGGTGAAGGAGAGGGGAAGCTCGCTCGAAGCTCAAGTTGTATTTTCTGCACGATAACAATTTAGTTTCAAGGACTTTGGTGACGAGCTCCCGAGGAGCCGCAAACCGTTTCCATGTGCCCAAGGAGCCCACGAGGACTGAGACGAAGGAAACTTTAATTCGCTGCGGTTGCGTAGTCTTTCGGCAAATGACGGAAAAATTCATCTATGTGGAACGCCTTACATCCATCCATCCATCCATCGGGCGAAAAACTTTCCCCTCAACAACGGTCGTAACATAATTTTTGCATGGCCTTGAATGGAGCGTGTTTTTTGGGCCTTGTTGCCTTGAGAAGGATTTTATCCCCTGTTCGACTCGATACAAATGGCTGTTGTGTCTGATGTGTTTGCGTTTCCCATGCGAACCCTGCGATTTATTGCTTTCTTGTGACACGGAGCCATACATAAAAGGATCTTCAAATGGCCAAAGTCATCCAAGGATAAAAGTTAAAATGCTTCATATTCATTTTGAGAAGAAGAAGAGGGGCGGGTTTTGAAAATGTTGTTATTAATACCATCACTCGAGCTGTATGTAAACGTTGACACTCGAGCTGAATCTTCTTCCTAAAGAAGGAGTTGAGAACTGATGAGAAACCCCACACATGGGAATCTCCTTTGGGAATGAACGAGAAGCTCGTAATTCGATTGATGTCCTCGACTCACATGTAAAATTTAAATGTGAGCCAACAGCAACAACAACGAAGAAGACAGCGACAAAACACCCACGACAATGGGCACAAACGAATGTGTGTGCAAAAGGATGTTTCGGATGTTTCACAAGAAAGGATCAACCACTCGGAATGTCAAGTGTGTGTGCGGGAAAGAGACGAGAGGGGGGGAGAGAGAGAGAGGGAGTGAGAGAGAAAGAGAGAGAGAGAAAGAGAGAGAGAAAGAGAGAGGGAGAAAGAGAGAGAGAAAGAGAGAGGGAGAATGAATGGAATGGTGAATATGTCATTGACCGATGGAAATTCAAATCGAAAGACGCTTTGAATTTTCCTATTCCAATAAAATTTTGTATCGACTGATTCTGCATGTAGAGAATGTATTGAGGGATGGATGGAGGATGAATGGATGGAATGAAGACGAATGTATGTTGGTGAAATATGAATGGATGGGATGAAGACGAATGAATGGGTGGATAGAGAGTTGTCACAACTTCCCAACTTCCGACATTTAGTTTCCATGACAAGAACTTATGGAGTTTCGAGAATGAAATTCAATAAATCACAAGGACACCCAGAGTAGGAGGAGGAGGTGGAGAAGAGAAGGAGATGGAGGTGGAGAAGAAGATGTTAAGCTTCTAAGGATTTGAATATAGACAAGTCTTTAGAGCTTATGGCAAGCGTTGGTCGATTTTGTCTGGCCGACTGGACTCAAAGGACTCGATGCCCACATTTTCATGGTCACGGTCCAATCGCCAGGGGGCGGGTGGTCGTTTTGTACTTCTGGGAAGTCACTGATGAGTTTTAATATATATTATTTTCACATTGCGATTATCCCCAGGGGTCCAATCAAGGTGAACGTCAATCGGCCGTGACTCACAGGAGAAGACAGAGAGATAGAGATAGAAGGAGAGACAAATAGGGAGAGAAGGAGAGGAAGATATAGAGAAAGAGGAGAGATAGAGAGAAAGAGGAGAGATAGAGAGAGAAAAGGAGAAGAGAGAGGTAGAGAAAGAGAAGAGAGAAAGATATCGAACTCTTTTTCCCAGAACCTGCGACTGCCTGCGGGAATTTAAATGTCGAAACTGACTTGAATCAAGTGGATTTGGACGCGCGATAAGCCGATTCCAGGAACACTTTGAAAACGTTTTTTGGGGGGATATGAGAGAGGAGGGTTGAGGTGGGGGATGGAAGTGGTGTGCAGTACGAAGACGTCACTCGTCGTCACTTCGGGGGAGCAACGAAGGACTCCTGCTGACACGACCACCGAACGATAGTCGCCTCCATGCTGACTCCTCGCTTTCTGGCAATGATGAAAATGGACAACGATGGAGAGAGGAAGAGAGAGAGAGGGAGGTAGAAAGAGTGAGAGATAGAGAGCGCGAAATGGAGAGAGCGAAAGGAAGAGAGAGGGCGACAGATCGTCAAAGACAGATTTAAGTGCAAGGGTGAGATGTTTATCCGCGAGGAAATCCCTTCAATTATGAACTGCTTAAAAGTTCAACTTGTACTCGAGGGCAATCGGAAGTTTCTACGAAGAAGGGAAGAAAAAGAATGAAGGAAAGGATGGAATAAATAGAAGATGAAGGGTGGAAAGGAAGGAAGGAAACTGTGGAAAGGAATGATGAGACTAAGTGAAGGCAATGATAGAAGTAAGTTAATGGAATGATAAGAGTAGGTTAATGATAAGACTAAGTTAAAGGAATGATAAGCGTAAGCGAAATGATGATGGAGCGGAAAAGTGGAGGAAAATTAATTTGTTGCCCTGCGGCGACGTCGACAGACGACGTCCTTTGAGGGGCTCCATTCGTCACAAGGACACGTCCCGAAAGTGTGATTCGTGTGAGACGGAGTGAAAAATGCGATTCTGACAGGGAGGCGAATGTCGGTGAAGTGGAAGGAAAGAGAGAGGGAGATAGAATGGTGTAGGGAGGCTTAGATGAGAAAGATAGAGTGAGATGTGGGGAGGCTTTAGAGAGAGAGAGAGAAAGGTGGGGGAGGCTTAGATGAGAGATAGAGACAGAATGGAGCAAGTTTGCTCGGTAGTTAAGAAAATGAGCATCCAATGCACGAGTCTTGTCGCCATCGAAAGCTCTCGAGGTGTATTCATCACTACTACACTTGAATAACAGCTCACGCAAATACAAACAAACACACTCAAACACACGCAAACACACTCAAACACATACAAACACATGCAACACCGTGTGTCTCCCAGGAGAATGACAACTTCAAAGTGAAAAAGAATGAGGTGGGGAGAAGAAGAAAACGAAGGAGAAGAAGAAAGAGACACATGCGTGGCACTCAACCGTTATTTCCGCAAAATCGTGCGAGCCCAAATTGTATACTACATATACATACATACATACATATACATATCCACATATACATATATATATATATATATGTATATGTATATCCCTGCGTTACCAACCATGTCTATTTCACTTCGGTGATTTGTTTCATTTCCTCTTCACCTTTTTGTTTTCACTTCTTTTCTCGCTGGCTAGAAATCACCTTTTGTTCATTTTGTCTGTTGCTTTTATAGCATTTTATGCTTGTGGGTTTTGGTATTTTTGTGTAAAATTTTGCAAATTCATTCGCAGACCTTGAAACGAGTCATCGTAGGCAACTGTGGGGGAATATTGAGAGGGGAATTGTGGGGGATTGAGGGGGAAATGTGGGGAGATTGAAGAGGAATTGTGGGAATATTTTGGGGGATATTCTGAAGAATTGCGGTCTCGACTCTCGTTGGCCGACTTGCTCAAGGTACGCCTCAATGCCAACGATGATTTCCGACACGTTGGACGCGAAGACATTAATTCGGTTCGGTATGAAATTTAAATGGACCAAAATGAATGAATTGCAATGAAATCGAAATTCTGTGGGCGACGCCGCAAGCCTCAAGCCAGACGGCGTGTCGTGGCACGAGGCATTCGGATGTTGATAGAGGGACGGAGGGGGACGAGGGACGAAGGTTGGTGTGGACCACGATGGCAGGGGGAGGGAGGGAATAAATAAATGTAACTCATACGCCAAGTGGCCTTCAAGAAAAGTTCAATGGCTTGTGAAAGTCATCGTCTTTTTGATTGAAATTCGCTTTCGATTTCTCTGATTTCGTCCTCCTTCTTCTCCTCTTCCTCCTTCTCCTCATCCTCCTTCTCCCTCTATTTTTCTTTTTCAAATCCCATCTAAAATTTATTCATTTCTCCTTATTTCATACATGTTGTTTCATCATAAATTTAAAATACAAATTGGGACAAAAAATCCATCGACTATATTTTCACTTAAGGCACACGTCTATCTTCATATATGTACATATATATAAACACACATCTGTGTGTAATTATGATGACGAGGTACTAAATTGCACACACACACACACCCACGCAAAACGTGAGCTACGCGCACGCACACAACGCCACACACACACACACACATCAATATTGAGATTCTTTAGCATTGTTAGCAAGTGTTTTTCATGGCCAAAATATCATGGAAAACAACGAAATGAAAATATATTTATTACTAATGTTAATAAACAAAACCCACACGTACACGAGCACACACATACAGACATACACATCGATACGCGCACACTCATAAACACATTATGTAAGGTAAGGGTTTTTCGGGTTTCCGCCTCAGTTGCAAACTGTGTGAATGACCATTGGGTAAAAACACACAAACACACACACATACATATCTACTCACCCATAAATATAATCTTGGCAGGAAAATAAGCTTATGCCATACACATATAGACAAACAAACACAATGTATTTCAGCCAGTTGCTCCTTTGGGGATTCCTTCGAGCGAAATCGAGAGCGTTTGGGTGGGGGGAATTTGAGGGCATCGTAGAGGAGGTGGGGAGGGAAGAAAGTCACGCGATAGCAGAAAGAAAAAAAAAGAAAACAAACAGAAACAATACCAACAACAAATACAAAAACAACAAGAACCAAAACAACAACAACTACCATAACACGAGCTCGTGTCCAATCGCTTTTGTTGCTTCCTGCGCGCCAGAACGGAATTTGATCCGCTTGTTCACCTTCGTCATTCTCTCTCACTCTCTTACTCACACACTCTCTTTTACTCTCCCCCTCTTGCTTATTATGTAGTCATTGATTTCTAATGAAGACTAACGGCAAATCATGACAACAATCAAAACGACAACAGATCAGTTGTAACAACAGCTTGTTATTTTGGGGGAATGAAACATCGACAAATGAATCCGAATGTCATGAAAACATTTCATCCCGAATCGTGTTCTTGCCAGGAATTATTTAATTATTGACATTGTTCGCGACGGCTGGGGCTTCGGATTGGGGTTTGGGTTTGTTTTCAACTTCCCTTCATTTTCGAACCTAACATTGAGGAAACATTCCATCGATGGATGGAGGCGATGAAACTCCCTCGCGATCCCTTCCAGGTATCTCAAGCTTTTCATCTCGTTCGCGAAAACTGCGGGAACCCAAATCCAAGGTAGCAAAGCCTTTGGGAATTTAGACAGACAGGCAAACAGACAGATAGACAGGTAGATAGGCCTTCTGATGAGAGACATGTGCGAACTACTTATATGATAAAACATAGATTTCCTTTGAATTAAGACGAGTTGCGAGACGAGAAAAGAATGAAAGGTTTCTCTGAATTTCTAATGATTCCCATTCTCCTCCTTCTTTGCTTCCCTCTTTCTCCCTCTCTCTCTCTCTCTTCCTCCATCCGCCACGCATTATCCTCTGTAGCCAAGGTTGTTGGCGGTCTGGTAACTCTGCCTCTTTCTTCTTCTTCTCCTCCTCTGCAACCCCCTCCCCCCCCTTCGATACGTCTCATTTCCCTCACGATTACTCTATTGACTGAATTAAATATTGAAATGTTTGTGGCGAACCGTCGTCGGAGCCAACGCCCGACCTCAGCCATTGGATTTGAATTAGATTCAAAACAACAATAACAACAACGATAGTAACGTAAATAACAGTAACAACAACAACAATTGCCGTTTGTGTTTTGCTTTCTTTATTCGCTTTGAAGTCATTCACAACCAATGCCCGGGACCTTGGAAGAGGTGGCCGGCAGGATGAGGAGAAGAGGAGGACGAAGAAGAGGAAGAGGAGGGAGAAGAGGAGGGAGGAGAAATGGAGGTGGAAGGAGAAAGGAGAGAGGAAGATGGAGAAGAAGAGAAGGAGAAGTAGGAGGAAAGCCACCAGACACAAAGGACAAGGGACGATGGGCAATCACAGGAGCCCCAGAGATCGAACCGTGGTGGCGACTGACGGGCAGCCGGAAGGAGCTGGAGGGGGGTCGAGGACGGGCCACTCGGAGACGGCGTGGGACTGTGTATGTGTGTGTGGATGTCGGTGGGAGTGCGTGTGTGTGTGTGTGTGTCTGTGCGATTGGTTATGTAAAACTTTAGAACGGTGGCCGCTGAAGGAGGACCCAAACTTGGCTCCTCCGCCTTTTTGCGTCTCCTTTGGGCGGAGATAGAGAAGTAATGAAGAACAAAATAATAAAAACAAATAAAAATGGCAATAGATGAAAAATCAAATGTGAGGGGGAAATTGAATAAAAAACAAAGGAGAAAATAAAAAAATTGAAAATAAAAAAAAATTGAAATCAAACTTTAAAAAATCAAATGTTAAAGGAAAATTCAAAAAAAGCAAAGTAAGAACTAATAAAACAAAAATAAAATGAAAAAAATTAAATTATGAAAATAATATTGACAAAAAAAAAAGAAATTAAAATAATAAAAAGTAATGTGAATGAAAAAATCAAAATAACGAAATGGAGACAACTTTATGTCACGATGCCGAAAATGGCGCTCAATATGGCGGCCACCAAAGTGGGCGAGGAGGGCGCTGGGCGAGAGGGGAGGGTGGGGCGTGGTGTGGAGTGGTTTGTTGATGGGCGTACGAGGGCTAAAGCTGTTGGCGCCATTTATTGTCTTTAATGTGTTTCTTCTTCATTTTGTTATCGTTGTTATTCTTGCCTTGTTGTTGTTATTTGTATTTGCTTGTTGTTGTGATTTGTATTTTTCTGTTGTTGTCTTGGTTATTTTTAGTGTAATTTGAAGTGCTTACCAAAGCGAATAAAAAACAGAGAGAAAATTGAATGGAAAATTGATTTCCCGCAGATGACGGTGGCGGGGGACAGAGAGAGGGAGAGATAAGAGGGAGAGAAGAGAGCGATACCGAGAGCTCATTGATAGGAAAACGATTTTGATAGGAAAACAAATAAACAGAAATGAAGCATGAAAAACATATTAAAATTTAAAATTCCATCGCATGCAAAAACATTCGCTCAAAACGATGCGATTCATGCGATGAAGTTAGTTCATCGCTCATCCCTGAATTTGATGCCATCCCTGGTCCCGTTTGAGCTCTGAAGAGCGCGACATCTCGTCAAAGTTCAGGGCAAAAATCAATAAGGAGAAGAAACCCAGATGAAGTAAATCCTGAAGAATCTCTCGTTGCCTCTCACTCACACACACACAAACACAAAACTTCTTGTGTGGCCGTGGATCAAAGGTCGATAATCCTTTTAGACCAAGAAGTAGATGGAGGATAAGAAGAAGAAGATGGAAGGAAGGATTCTCTAAAAGCCAACAAATGAATTCATTTTCTCCATTTTTCTTTCAAAAACTTTGCTACTCTAACGCGCATGTATTCGTGTGTGGGATTGTGAGTATATGTGAGTGTTATTGTTGTTGTTAACGTTGTAGTGGTTGTTGTCGTTGTTGTCATTGTTGTAGTAGTTTTTGTTGTTATATTTGTTGTTGTTGTAGGCGCCGACGATTGGCATATTTTGATGAGTGATTCCTCCTCGGTTTTCTGTCTGTTGTAATTTTATGGCTTCTAATTTGGATGCCAAAAAACAAAGGCTCGCGTCGAAATTAGGGTCGTTGGTATCTTTGAGTGTGTGTGTGTCTGCGTGTGTGTGTGGGGGGGTGTAAATTATGGTGGAATCGGTGAATCGAATTTTTGGCCGTAGGAGAAAGATAAAACCACGAACCATCGAATCGCATTCTGCTTCAGTGTGACCTGAGATTCTTTGGAAGCATCCCCTGGAGCCAACGCAGGCCGTCCCTCGTGGCAACCTCAGAGTATCCCGGGTTCATTCGAGTATCCGCGATTCCTCAGGGGCTTCCTCTTGTCTCCTATAATTTATCTCCAATCAAGCGTCGCCGCTGACGACGCCCTTTGGCCGCCTTAATTCCCAATAAATTATTCAACAACCGCCCCCAAGTATGCACAAATTATTATTTTTTTTCCTCTCTCCAATTATTTAATACATATTTAATTTAATATGGAATCCATTAAATATTCAAACAATGCGTTCCAGGAAAGGAAAATATTTCTCTTTTTGGTGAACAAATTGAAGCGGAAATCGAGTTTTATTTCGCATTCTGAGAATGTGAATTGTGTTTTTTTCTGTCAAAGTAATTACATAGCTATCAAAGAAGGATAAAATTTAAAATCTATTTAAAAAAGGGAAAATTAAATAAAATACCCTCGAAATATCTCTTTCTCAGCTTGACAAATGTCCGGCCTTGCGATGGCTGCTCTGAGGGAGCGGGAGGGAGAATATTTTTAATTAAGCATAAAACCCCAAACGACGTTGCGAAGTCGACGAAATTTCTCCGCTCGGGTCTGGGTCGGATGGTGGAAAGCGCCGGACGAAGCAAGTGGGCTGGATATAAAGAGAGAAAGAGAGAGAAAGGTAGAAGAGGAGGCGTCTAAGAGTGGGTGGCAGACAGAGAGAGAGAGAGACAGAGAGTGAAATAGGGTTGATGGCAGACAGACGACCAACATCAATGGAGGCAAAATATCGTGGGAATTTTGATGTCGTTTTCCACGTTTCTCTTCCTTCGTCGTTTCATTTGCTATTCGTCGTTTTATTTGCTATTTTGTACAAGTTTTTTATTATTCTCTCTCTCTCTCTCTCTCTCTCTGCGTGGCAAACAAGGACATCCGAATGCTCCACTCAATTTCAGGCTGAAACAATGTTATTGGAAACCTTCTGGAGCGGAGGAAGCGGACGTGAGAGAGAGAGAGGTTATTGGACTGTGAATGATGGGGATGCCATCGTTTTTGTCTCGAATCCCTCGGAACACGCTGCCACCTGGGCGACGTGCTCGAAATATTCCAAAGGACACTAATAACTTCGCCGATCGGATCCCTTTCGCTGGAGCCGAGGACACAGGTTAAGTGCCTACTGTGAAGGTATTCTCTTCCCTTCCACTCCCCCCTCTCGCCCACAATAGACCTTCATCAATGACCGAAAAGGCGATTCCCGAAACTTTTCCTTCATCGGCTCGCATCAACTCCTCGTTCTCCTCCCCCATGATCCTAATCATTGGGGTTTTTGTTTTTCGCTTTTCATAATTTTGTTATATTAATTCGTCCCTTTGCCTCCCCCGCTTATGTTCGAGGTTTGTTTGAATCGAGTGATCCTTCTGAGAATATGATGGTATTTTTTAAATCCCATTCACTGGCGAACCGTTGGCCTTTTGACTTCCAATGAAGTGCCTCCCTCGAATATTCGGGATGATTCTCGAGCCTCAGGCTCACCATGACCTCGGATGCTACCTTTCTCCCCCGGAACCGGCCAACTGTTTGTGGTTGTCCCTTTCTTGTCCCCCCATATTCCTCATCATCCATCATATCCGACGATTCCTCAAGGGCGCCGAGGATTAATGGCAAAAGTTTCTTCATATCAATCCATTAATTGGCAGACGTTCATGACTCATTCGGTCCACAAATAATGTCAAAATCAACAAGTATCCGAAGCACCTTCGCCTTCATGGAATTCACCAATTCGTAACCCTCTGGCCCAATTCTAATTTACCCTACCGAATCAAAGAGAAAAATCTGCCCTCAGGCCTGCCGTGACTTCAATTGAGAACACTGAGGAAATGCACCCAAGGACTCTGGGATTTATTTATTGATTCAGTGATTTCATTTGAAACATCCTTCAGCTTAAGGTTGTCTCTCAGATCTCCAAACACGAGGTAGCCCACGTGATGAAAAGGTCCACTAACTAGTCTTTCATTATCTCTGATTGAAGGGAATTATTTTTCCAACCATGAAACATGAGCCATGGCCCCAATTCGATGGCCTCACCTCGTCAGTGTAGGGCATTCGAGAGCGGATGGGAGAGAGAGAGAGAGAAAAATGGTCTCATTTGTTACTCCAGCACTCACTACTCTCAGTTCAGATGGGTGGACGAGGCAAGCATGGGGGAAGAGGGATGACGTATAGTGAAGGGATGCCGTGTAGTAGAAGGGATGCCGTTTAATGAAGGGATGAATTGTAGTGTTGCACTAAGGGATGGCGAGGTTAGAGTTAACTGAACTCTCATCGTCTAAGTAGTAAACGAAACCAACAACAATTTACTAATCATAATAAAAAAAATGTTAGTAAGTACATGAGTTAATTAACTAATTATAAATTTATTTTCTCACGTAAATAATAAATAAACAGAAGCTCAAACTCTCAGTCTCGCACGCAGTGAAATTAATAAAGTTCTCATCTAAACAAACAAACCATACGTAGTATGTATGTATCTGATGAAAGAGAGAAGGTGAGCAGGAAGGAGATGGAAATAAAAGGGGATGTGAGAAAAAGAGGGAGAGTGAGAGTGATAGTGAGAGAGAGTGAAAGAGCGAGAGTAAGAGAGAGAGAGACAGAGTGTTAGAGCGGTAGTCAGATCCGATGTTTTGATGTGAATTGTAGAAAATTCCAAAGACAAGGATCGATGAGAAAAATTTCAAAGACAAGGACCGAGAAGTAAAATTCCACGACGAGAAGCGAGAAGAAATTTTTCAAAGACACGAGAAGCGAGAAGAAAAATTCGCAGCCACAAGGAACAAGTAGAAAAATAATTCCACAGTAGCAAATATCGGTAGCAATTGCATAACTATCAGATATAAGGATAGATGTTTTGTTTGTTTGTACCGTTACATCCTCCTCGTCATCCTCCTCCTCCTCCTCCTCTTCGTCGTCGTCTTCTTCTTCGTCCTCTTCTTCTTCTTCTGCTTCATCTTCGTCCCCATCCGCGGCGCCCTCCGCCGTCGTGAATGTGTCGCTGCTGCTGACGCTGCTCGTGTCCGACATCCTGCTTCAGTGTGTCGTCGTCTTCTACCTCCTCCTCCCTCCAACCACCAACAAGGACAATCACAATCACGAGCCTCCGCTGCTCGGTGTGAGGAGCTTAAACTATTTTATAGATCGTTGGCGGCGGCGACGGTGGCGGCGACAACAATCGCAGAAACAGCCCAAACACTGAGGGAGTCTCCGCTCGAATTATTGATTTCTTTATTTCGGTGTGGAATCTCCGGACACCGAACTCGCTCTCGTTCCGCTGGTTTTCCTCCTTCTCAGGGGTCTCCTTCTACTTTTCCTCCTTCTTTGGATTCTCCTTCTCCACCTTCTCTTCCTCCTCCTTCTCCTTCGTTGCGTTTACGAGTTAGAGTCGTAAAAATATCGGCATTAAATCAGGTGCTCAGGTGATTTTCGAGGAGCCGCTGATCCGGGATGGGTCGCCGTCGAGAGATAGACAGAGAGTGAGAGAGAGAGAGAGAGAGCTTTCGCCGGGAAGGCTTGCGTTTGTCCCTTTCACTTCCTCCTGCTGCTGTCCTTGTCGTCGTCGTCGAAGTCCCTCCGAAGTCACACCTCGCTGGTGGCCGTCGGGCTTTAGTTAATTGGCCCGAACCGAACGTCCGAATGTCCGGGTCCAGACACAACAACAACAACACTAACAATCGAGGCGGCGACAACGATGACAATGAAAACACCAACAACAACAATAAGAACGAAAATGACGCGACACCAGGGGACGAAGAGTTGTCCCGATGAGAAAGATTCACAGATATTCGCTCACTCTTTCACAGAGACAAAAAGAAACGGCTCAGCCTCAGAGTCGGCCGAATCCGACTTAAACTCCGATTTTGACACCGACCGACACAAACAAATCCCGAAAATCAATTGCGACAACTGATTCACTCATTCAAAGGATTCTGTGGTCGAACCGAACCTTTTTCTCTTCTTCGCGCTCATCGATTCGCCTCCCGTTTTCTTTGTTTCCCGTTTTTCGCGAACTTCTTCCGCTTTTTCGAGTTGTACTTTGCTTCCGCGAGTTTTGCTTTTGCTTCCGCGAATTTTTCTTTCTTCTGCGAGTTTTGCTTTTCTTTCGTGAGTTTTGCTTTTCTTTCGCGAGTCCTTTCTATTCGCGATTCTATTCTCCTTGATTCCTTTCTCCTCGACTCCTTTCTAATTGAATCCTTTCTAATCGAATCCTTTCAACTCGACTCCTTTCTCCTCGAATCCTTTCTAATTGAATCCTTTCTTCTCGACTCCTTTCTAATTGAATCCTTTCTCCGAGAGTCCTGTTTTCTACCGCGAGTCCTGTTTTCTTCCCCGAATCGAATGCGCCTTCCGCTTCCGATGCACTCGGCGGCAGGACGACGACGACGGACGGAGGACCCGACGCGTCGCGACTCCCTCTTTTTTTCGCTCTGACGACAATGACAACGATATCGACAACTACGATAACGACTATTCCGATTCCCGTTGACGACTGTCCTGTGCCTTCGACGGCTGACGACTGACTCCTGGCTTCGAACTTTCCGTTGTTGCACCCACCGCTCCAGCTCCAGCAGACGTTTGGAGCTTTTTCGACGTTCCTTCGCCGCACTGCGGTGGCTTTCATTCAAAAAAACTAGTTCGCTCCACTTTGACTCCTGCGAGCAAACGACAACAACAGCAACAACATTAGCATCGACGGCGAAGTCGTTGGCGAGAGCGAAGGCCAAAGCGAAGGCAACGACGACGGCGAAAGCGAAAGTTCCAGAGTCACGTGCGCCCATCCAGAATCCGGGAGCTGTCCCAGACTCCAGGGCAGCGAAAGCTTCGTTGCCGCCAGAAAGCTTCGCACAGCTGATTGTGCGCCAACGGCTGAGCTTCGGTCGGGTCGACGTCGTCGTCGTCGTCACCGATGGAGTGACCTGGGAGGGGGAAGACTTTGAAGATGGGGGGAGGCCTTTGGAGACGGAGGGAGGCCTTTGAAGGCGGGAAGGGGGTTGAAGCGAGTGTTTTGAAGGTTACCATTAGCGTGAGCCATGACGACTCCTGTCTTCCTTCCTTCCTGACGTTGTCGTTTGGTCGATAAGGTCGGGACGAAGACGGGTTCCTTGCGAAAACACATTGTCGTAGGCTCGAAGGACCTCCCTCCCCTCACCGAACCCCTCCTTTGACACCCTATGCTTCGTGCGCTTTTGAGGCTTTAGCTCTGGTTCGCTTTGTCTTTTGTTTTGTTTTATATGATTTTGTTTTCTTTATTTTTTGCTTCCTTCCTTTTTGTATTCCATATGGGTTTCTTTCTTTATTTTTTTTATTTTTTTTTTTCTTTATTTTTTTTTTTGTTCTTTATTTTTTTTTGTTTTTTTACTTTTCTTTTTGTTTCTTTTGTTTTTTGTGTTCCTTCCCTTTTTGTTTTTGCTTTCCTTTCTTTTTTTGTTTTTGCTTTCCCGCTTTCGTATTTACTTCTTGTTCCTCCTCCTCCTCCCTCTTTGGATAAAAGTTTTCGACGAGATTGATTTGTTGTGAAGGTGTCGATGTACTTGTGTATGAGTTCGTGTGTTAGTGTGTGTGTGCCACAGGAAGTCTGATGAATTACCGTACTTCAAGGATATCGCACAGAGCCGTCAATGTGCCGATCATGTGTAGGTGTATTCAAAGCACACACACTCACACAAACAACCACAAACCCATCTACACCGATTTTGCGAAGCCGGAAATGAATGGAAACGATTGGAAAATACGATGGCAATGAATGGAATTTAATTTGAGTTCACGTAGGGATTCGCGGTTGGATACGGAGTAGTTTTGATTTCGATATGATTTCATCAATATTGAGAACAATTTAACTTTTCAAAAAAAAATATTTGAATACAAAAATATTTCAGGAAAAATTTTTGGGTAAATAAATATATAAATGCAGCAAAAAAATATTTCAGTAAAAAAATATTTCAGTAAAAATATATTTCTGTAAAAAAATATTTCAGTGAAAAAATATTTCAGTAAAAAATATTTCAATAAAAAAATATGTAAATTCAAAATTTTTAAAAAAAAGTATGAATAAAAAATTATTTAACAAAAAAATATATCAGTAAAAAAATAATCAAGAAAAAGTGTAGATCAAAATATTAGTGCGTATTAGTGAAAAAATTAAGAATCACGGATTTTTAAAATAGAATTTTATCTATTCCTTCTAATTCTAATGGTTACTCATGCATGTGTGAGTGTGTGTGGCATGTGAGGGCGTACATATGTCAGCCCCGCCTCTCGACCTGGGGCAATTACACAAACTGCCAGAAATTGTCGTTCAATCAACGCCCGCCCCCTCCTCCACCCTCCACCCTTCGCCCACCGCTCACATGCTTCCCAATTCAGAGAAATCAAACTTCGCCATCGTCTTGATTACGACTGACAGGCCGCAGCAACAACAATAGTAAAAACAACAACATCACCATCAATGAACCCACACAATAGACCCAACTTCTCGATGATTTACATTCAATGGAAATAATATAGGCAACAACATTGTCGCAAAATAACAAAAACAATCGATTCGCAAACTCATGGCGAGCCAAGGAGCAGTTGTTGCAACTCATGGAACGTGAAAAGTTTCTCAGAAATTTTTGTATTGTTGTCGTTATTGTTTTTGTTTTTGTTCCGATCTGTTGCTGCTGCTCGACGGCATGTGTAATCGACAACAGCAACCATGTAATCAGGACGAAGACGATGAAGAAGGAAGGATGAACCCAAAGTACGCCTCCGTAAATTGAGCAGGAAAACGACGATGGTGATGATTGAACGACCTTCCGGAGAAGAGAAAATCACGAAGGAGAGGAAACCGCTGAAATGAATATTTAAAAGAGTTTCGCAATTAAGGGTTTGGTTTAAACTTTAAAGTGATTGAGAATCGTCTGACATCGTTTGCTTGTGGTCGCAGGATGGACAACATTTCCCGAAGGTTTCCTCAATTCAATAAAGCGGTTCAATCCTTCCAGCGGAATTTTCGCAATTGGCTCCGATGGTAATTGAATAACACTTGATCGGATTTACACCAGATCCACCCATGCTTCGCCCCCAACCCATCCTCAGATCGCCCTCAACCCATCAACCCATGCATCGACCTCAACCTCTCAACCAACCGATGGCGAGAATCCGCCGGAACCCATCAATGCACACAGACCACGCCAGCGGCAAGAAGTTATCCTGGTTCCTCTTCCGGTTCATGTTCGTGTTCGCGTTCATGTTCATGTGCGTGTTATATCGCAAAATGTCAAGGATACCCGAAGCGATGGAGTCGTTGCCAGTTGAGAGTTTTGTTTGGCATATTTTATTTATTGCCATGAAAAAGCAATTTGCATTTTTAGACATCCAACTCGACTCGTTTCGATTCGATTCGATTCGCTCGCATCGTGACTTCGTGACCGAGAAGAAGTTGTGTTCGTGATTCTTGATTCACCTACGGTTTGTGCGAGAGGATGTGGATGTGTCGAACTAACTATCTAGGTGGCTCTTAAGGAGCTTATGTTAATGACTACGACGACGACAACAACAAGAGTGGTGGAGCATAATTGACTCGAGTGAATCATCTGTAAGCGGATTCGAGGACGAGGACAGACGACGACGAGCCGTTTAACAGAGTTTTTTTTGCCTCCGAGGTTCACTTCGAAATAAACACGAAGGACAAACAGCAATAAATAAATTCTAATATTTGGTGCCATGTTACGCCGAGCATCCAAAAACATGGAGTCCACCATACGCCCCCTCATCCCAAGGACCGCGGTGCACCCGTTCGGTGCCAGGACCCCAGGATCTGTGGTAATCCTTGCGGGGCGGGGTTCGGTGAACTTCGCTGCCGACTCTTGACTTCGGCGCTCGTCTTTCTGGGGTCGTTTGGGGGGATCCTGCCGAACGCTTGTGGGCGTATTTTTGGCCTCAATGCAAACATAATTTATTCAGTTCCCATTATCCTTGGCAAAAATACGCTCCCTTTCACTTCTTCGCGTCGTTAACTCAATATTTATGCATGGACTTCTCCTCCGCATCATCTTCTTCGTCCTGCCTCAACCTGTTCTCATCCTCCCCCATTCGGCTATTAAGCGTAGGTAATGGAGTCAAAAGCTGGAGCAAAAGTTAATTAGAAGCTAATTGGGAATCGGTATTAGGCATGAATAAATGGACGATGTCAATTGAGGTGGAGAGCTAACCAGGATATTCAGAAGCCCCGGATCCTCGAGGAGCCAAAGTCGCTGTTGAAACGATTAACCAAAAGGATCACCGATCCCTTAATCCTATATCGCATATTTAGAAAATAAGTGTCCCCATGCTCAAGTAAAACTTTTTTCACCCCTTCACCTCGACTGTCAGCGTCAAAATTTGGATTTCCATTTTCTCCGGGCTGCCCAGCGACGTCGTGTCCCACGGATGTCCTGCATCCGGTTGGTCCTCGACCGTTGATGCTGAATCTGATGCTCCGGAAATATTGTCTGACTGTACCATGTTGCCGATGGAACTGATTGCAGCAAACACTGGTTATGTAACAGCACTTTTTATTGTTTCCTTTTGTTCTATTTATTTTATTGTTTCACCCAAACCAAACATGGCTTTCACTCTTGCTATTTTTTATAGTTTCCTTATGTTTACTTTGACCTGAATATAGGTATATAGCCTGAATATAGGTATATAACAATATTTTATATATATAGTATATTTCCGCGATCGGCACAAAAAGGAGAACCGGAACGTGCGGACAACTCTACCGTTTTGTTTCAATAGTCGCCGACTGAGGGTAACTCGCCTCCAACAATTGGCAACGGGGCGATTGACGACTGGGTCTTGTGGCTGCTGCTGCTGCTGACGTCGCAACAGTTGCGGCGCACTGTGGTAACCCATTGACTGCAGTTGTTGCTGCTTCTATTGCTTCTGCTGCAACAGTCGCCAATAGTTGCCAACTTTTCAGAGCATCCGCGTTCAAGTTCAAGTTCACTTCCCCTTCCCCTTCCGTCTGCTGTGGCTCCCAAGCGAGCGGTCGCAGACGAAGCTTCCGTGGACTTTTTGGCTCCCCGAATACACCAAACAACATGTTGAAGGGGGCTGAAGGGGTAGAAGGAGGTTGATCGAAAGTAGTACACGTTTGAGAAATTCAATTGGCGCAAAATACTGCACTGAAATACTTTTACCACCCATAGCCACGAGCCATGTTGTTGTATTGTGGCGGGCGCTCGTGATGCACAGTAACAAGCAATAATGATTGCGATTTTTACAAATTCTAATTGCTATAAATAGGATTCGGTGTGAAATCAAAAATGTTCTCACTCGGAAAATTATTGTTGGCAAGGGCATAAAACAGTTCGGTGACAAAGCAATGACAGAGCAACAACAACAACAAGAAGGAAAAAACCGTCTACAGACGGCGGGAAATCCACTCAAAGACATCGAAAGTTTTCTCTGAAAACATACAACGAAACGACGACCACACGACCGCATATACATAGATTTAGGCAGTCGTTGAACTTGATCTTGACCTCGAGAAGATTTCGATGGGGATGGGAGGAAATGTTTCTTTTTCTTTGTAGCGATGGCGATTTCCGTTTCCTTTTTCGAGACGTTTCTGACAACGAGACTTTTCTGACAACGATAAAGTTATCTATGTCGATGTCTACTCGCAAACAAAAGAATAACTTTCTCTAACTAATTTGCACTTTGGTAACTTACACAGGAACTCCTTAAGAATCAGCTCTTGGTATCCTCGAGTTGGCTGCGAATTCTGTTTGAATTTCGCAAATTTCTTCTAGATAAATAAATATTCTCCAAAGGACCACGACGATAAACACCTGAATAAACGAAAACCGAAATTCGAAAAAGGCTCGCGTTCACTTGAACGAGATTTTGGAGCCCCGACCCGACTCGAACCGTTCTTGGCCAGATTGAAATTGAAACTGACCCCAAGTGATCCGTTATCGAATCCAGCTCAGTTCGGTCCACGACAAATCGATCGATTTACAACTGTATTATTATGGATCAGGTAGAGACGAAACTCCTTGATGTTTATTTATTCAATGATTCGGCTTTGACGAAATTCACAAATAGTTAATGAGAGCAGTTGCGATTTTGTTTTCTTATTGTTCTTTCATTTAGCACCGGAGATTTGTCAATTTCCGAGCAAATATTGAGCCGGGGAAACATCATCGCATCAACAGCCCGTTCATCGATCACACGGACGATCGATCGCGACAATTTGTTGCCTCCTTCACTTTTCGAATGGAGAAATTAGAATCAGACGATGGCAACAATTGCTCCAATGGGCTGGACTGGGTTACCAACAACTTCCACTGTTTGTTGACGAGTTTCCAGCGTGTTTTTTGTATGTTCATAAATAATTAAGAGGAAAATGAGCATCTATCAAAAGTAACTGTGTGCGAACATAAACAAGTGGTATGTGAAAATGAGATAAAATTTGGATAATTAACACCTGATAACCAGAATCCAACCTCCGCATGGGACCCTCCTCCCTCCCTCCATCCCCCGGAACGTGTTCGCGAATTTTCGATTATTAATCAAAATGTGATATTCCGTTCTTTTCACATGTGTGTATTCGTCGATCTTCTCAATCATAGTGATTAATGATTATTTGAGTGATGACAAATGGCGGTAATTGCTTGGACATACAACAAGTGAACAACATAATTATCGCGAGATGGCAACGATCAACAAATTGGTCCAGCAAATTTTTGGGGGTCAATCACAGTGGGTTGGGGTGGCAAAGCACTAAATATCAGAAGAATAAATTTGGATTATATTTGTTTCATGAAACGTCGAAGGAATGGATTTAATTTTTATATAGAAAACATAGAGAAAAACATTAAAAAATTAATAAAAAATGAACTGAAAAATTTACAAAATAATATATAGTTCGTGTAGCTTTTCCAACCCACTGTGCAAGGCCATATTAGTGCTTCATTTCTGCGGTAATCGAATAAAATGCGGTTGTTTTTCTTATCAATTCGCAACTCAATTTATGTCTTTGGACGACTCTTCAGAACTGCGCATCTGCCCAAGTGAATCGTTTTACATTTTCAATCGCGAATTCCGCCCTCACTGACCACATCCAAGTGGTTTAGCAAACACTCATCATTTCCCGCAAATTCAAATTTTTCCGATATCGATTGGAAAACAAGTTTCTATTTATTATTTTAATTGCAAATTGCAATACATGGAATGAATATTTGTACGATATCATTAATCCACGAAATCATTAAGTGCCATCAGATGATCGATGTATGTATATTTTGAAAACTTTTTCGTTTTATTTATCGAAATGATTCTACTTCTGTACAACGATAATTAATTGTTGTTGTTGTTGTTTGGGTGAATGGGGTTTTTCATCGTTTTTGGCATTTTTTTTATATTTTTAATACCAAGCGAAATGCGAACGATTGATTGACAAGCTTCGTTAAATATCTTCTTAAAGGTAAATCAATGAGTGTATTTTATTTTTACCTCCCCTCCTTCGTAAAATGTATCAATTCTCCGCCAAAATATATATTTTTTTGAAATTTTGTGTCTGGAGTGGTTTCGACGTGGTTTGGATAATAATAATTTAGTTGACTTGTTGTTTCTTTCTATTGTTACAAGTTTAGCACAGAAAATTCTGTATTATCGTCCAAAAACCACATCAAAATAAATAAAAATTATATTTACTCGGTACTAAAATTTAATGTTACAATTTTATACACTTCGTCATGCATGGGGTAACTTCGTAAATTATTTCAATTCATGGAAAGTCTACAAGATATTAAGATGAATCGATTTTGATCATATTCGAGGTACAGTCAATAGTTCAGAAAGATATGACTATAAAAATATTATTATATAAATAAATTTCTTTGAGAATTATGTGGAACGAAGTGACGTGTGAAGTTAGAAAAAAAATAAAAAAACAAAATTGCATTTGCCAAAAATGTGACAAAATAACAAATTGACTAAATGACAAAAATTTAAATGATTCACCGAAATACGTCACGTTTTTTTGCCCAATGAGAGAAAAAGTTGAATGAAAAATTGTCGTAATTAAAGAACAGCTTTCTTTCTGACGGAGAAGCATTTTATTTACCTCGTACTCATGGCAGAAACTGAAGTTGATCCATTCGATTCTCAAGGCGGCCGCCATTATTTCCTTTTTCTTAACTTCTTTTTGTCTTTTTTCAATTAATTTTGTACTTTATTTTAATAAATTTAGTACCACCACAATTATATGTTTTTAATAGGAAAATTGTCCACCCTCTCACTAGTTGCATAAGATTTATTCTTTTGCAATATGAGTCAATTTGTTTTATTTTCTTTTTTTAGTTTTTCCTTAATTTCCGGTATCCCGCAAAGGATTTCCGCTTTCACTAATTTTGCATTCAGATTTTTGTTATATTTTGCTGAACCATTCTGGACGCGGTTCCCAACAGAATAATTGAAAATTCATAATTATTTTCTTCCCAGGTTTCTGGCCACATGTCTTGCCCATTTAATTTCACCGACGCCCTCAGCCCCCCTCCCACTCTCCCGCAGCCCACGATCTGATGCCACCGACCGCTCTAGAGAGAAAATTCCGCGGCCACAAGCGACGTCATCGATGTGTGGCGAGAGGAGAAATATTTCAACAGCTGATTGGAATTTTCATTTCGCGAAATGTTTATTATATATACATATTGTATTGGAAAACAATAACAATTTGAGCAAATGATGTCTGCCCCATAGTCCATCACCGACGAAGCACTGTTTTGTATACTATAATACAACAGATTTTGATTTGTTTTTTCTGAAACGGAATATGTTTTCTTTTAGAACTTGGCCCAGGTTGCCGACTGCCTTTGGATGACGTGCTTTTTGGACAATGGCCTGGCTGCCTGGGATTTTTGAGCAACAGCACCTCTGGCCATCATCTTACGTAGAGATTATACATATATCTGTTGCTGGCGTACTTAAATACTTTGAAGCACTCATACATCCTCAACTACATACATAAATAATAATACAAAATTGTTTTTCTTTGCTGGTGGTAACCAAACAAAGAGTTAGACGAAAATCAAATATCCATTTGTTGTTGATTGGCATCTTCGTTGTTATAATATACATTTTCCTTTTTTTATTGTGCATTATCGAATTTGTGTCTATATTTTGAATATATAGTATTTATTATAAAACTTGTTGTGGTATATGGATTAAGGACTTTTAAATCGAAGGGATATTTCGGAATTTGAAGGTGGACATATTACGAAATTAACTAATCTTTTCATCCAATATTAATAAACAACATCATTTAAGTCTTAGATTAAATATTCATCTTCACTAAGCCGAAAACATCATCATTAATTTTAATCATGCATTTTCATTAAAAATTATATATTACAGATTTTTAATATTTGCTGGAATAATAAATAATTCAGGTCTAATTACAATACGTATTTATTTATTTTTTTTTATTTTATTTTAAAGTTGATTGTCCAGTTTATAGTTTTTAGATGAACCATCCCACTGTGAGAGTTGCTGAATGCACCTCTCTGATCTGTCAATACGTTTTGACAGCTCGTGCGTTTGACAGTTAGAAATTTGCGTTTTGTGGATTTTTCGGCATTTTCGCGTTTTGGTAAAAAAATATTGAATTTTAATAAATAATTTTACTATATAATTAAGTAATTTATAGTTCTAACGTTGGAAAAAAGATTTCCTTACATGTACTGATTAAATATTGAGATTCTGCACGTGGACTAAGGCAGAAAATGGCTCCAACCATAAACAACATTGCGGGCGCCGAAAAGCGTCCACCGCGACCAACAGAGCGGAAGTGAGTAAAACAATTCTCTAAATTATATTTATTTATTTACAATATGTATATTTCCACCAGATCCGAATTGATTTGTCGCGTTAAATATGGCAACAACCTTCCCGACATTCCATTCGACTTGAAGTTTCTGCAGTACCCGTTCGACAGCCACCGCTTTGTTCAGTACAATCCCACGTCGCTGGAGCGCAACTACAAATACGAAGTGCTGACCGAACATGATCTGGGTGTTACCATCGACTTGATCAATCGTGACCTATACCAGGCCGATCCCTATGCTCAGTTGGACCCTGCCGACGAGAAACTCTTGGAAGAAGATGTCCATACACCACATGACTCGATGCGTTCCCGCCAGCACTCGCGCAGTGTTTCTTGGTTACGCAAGTCTGAATACATTTCTACCGAACAAACTCGCTTCCAGCCTCAGAATTTGGAAAATATCGAAGCCAAGGTCGGTTACAATGTTAAAAAATCACTTCGTGAGGAGACGCTCTACCTGGATCGGGATGCACAAATTAAGGCGATCGAGAAAACATTCAGTGATTCCAAAACCGAAATTAGCAAGCACTACAGCAAACCAAATGTGGTGCCGGTGGAGGTGTTCTCTGTGTTCCCTGACTTCAAGAACTGGAAGTATCCTTGCGCCCAAGTTATATTTGATAGCGATCCCGCACCTGTCGGCAAGAATGTACCTGCTCAATTGGAGGAGATGTCTCAAGCCATGATTCGTGGTGTGATGGACGAGAGCGGTGAACAGTTCGTTGCTTACTTCTTACCGACGGAATCCACACTCGAGAAGAGACGAAACGATTTCGCCGAGAACATTGTGTACAGGGACGAAGAAGAGTACGAGTATAAAATTGCTCGTGAATACAACTGGAATGTTAAGAGCAAGGCGTCGAAAGGTTACGAAGAGAACTACTTCTTTGTTGTGCGTCCTGATGGTGTCTATTACAATGAGCTGGAGACAAGAGTGCGATTGAATAAGCGACGTGTTAAAGTTGGACAGCAGCCGAATAACACGAAATTGGTAAATATTTCTATCAGTGTTTCAATAGTGTTCAAAAAATAATATAAATATTTTCCAGGTTGTTAAACATCGTCCATTGGATGCCAATGAGCATCGTATGCAGCGTTATCGCGAAAAGCAATTGGAACCCCAAGGAGACGAGGACGAAGAGGAGGAAATGGACGTTGACGAGGAAGAAGATGAGGAGGAAGTGGACACCCAACAAACTGAAGCGCAGAAAAATAGTGACGCAAATAAAGATGACAAAGAAGAATCGGCCGATCAAATTGCGAAAGATCGGAAGTCGCGTTCACGATCGAAATCCCATGCAAAATCGAGATCCCGATCGCATTCCGGTTCAGGTTCGCGCTCAGGTTCTGGATCGCGTTCTGGATCTGGTTCCCGATCTCCATCCGGTTCTCGGTCACGATCACGCTCCAAGTCCGGTTCACGCTCTTCCAGTCGCTCGAAATCTGGTTCCCGCTCTCGTTCGGGATCGAAATCACCATCCAGGTCGCGTTCCGGAACTCCAGCAGGTTCACGCGCCAGCAAGTCTGCTTCCAGATCTCGTTCTCGCTCGGGATCACGCAGTTCCCGATCGAAGAGCCGATCGGCTTCGCGCTCCAAATCCCGATCGGTTAGCCGCGAAGGCTCAAAGTCTCCGTCGAAATCTCGCTCTCGGTCGCGATCAAGATCTAAATCTGGCTCACGTAGTGGTTCAGGTTCACGTTCCGGTTCTGCTTCTCGGTCGCCTACTCGTTCCAGATCGGGATCTCCTTCTGGATCCGGATCTGGTAGTGGTTCGGAAGAGGATTAGTCAAATAAAAAAACATTTTTTTTCAAATTAAACAATATTTTAATAATGCCGACAATGTTTAATTTCAATTACATTTAATCATTATACAAAAATGTAAAAATATAAATGTGTTTTCGAAAAGATCTAAAGTTGCTGTTAATTTTGACCTGGAAAATCAAGGGATATCACGCTGACTCTTGTGGAAGAGGCTTGAATGCGCGATTGAGAGTCTTCGGAAGCAGATGATCTCGAACCAGAATAAGGTACATCTACATGATAGGCGATTAGTATAAATAATTTCAATAAATGTACCTTCTTACCTTTCGACGAAGAATAAGAGATGTCCGAGAGTTCGCTACGCCAAGAGGAGAAACTCCTGGTCTTCTTCAAAAGATGTGGCATCTTGATGCCTTTGTCAGCCAACAAGCGCACAATCTTCGGCCCAATTATATCGTCAGTCTCAGCAATATCGGCTAATTGATTCAGAGCACTCGTATTTCGATACTCCAGCTCACGCAAATCCAGTTCCTTGTCGTATAGTTTCAGGTACTCGGAGCTGATGGCGTGTTGTCGTAGGGCCTTCAGGGCGAGTTTCACCTCCCGATCCGCACGCTGCATTTTCACCTTCTGATCGTTCAGCTCCTTTTGCAGTTTATTGAGAACTTCTGTGTTTTCGAGCCTGCAAAACAAATCATGATTATTAAATTCACCTCCACTTCATGTGTCGATTACTTTTTCCTGGTGGTTATCTCTAAAACTTCCTCCAACTCCTCCTTTTTCTTGGCTAATTTTTCGTTATCCTGCTCCATCTCCAAGATCTTGTTGCGCAGCGTCTTCAATTGCGACAAAGACCTGCAGTAGTTCGTCTTCAGACTGTTCAACTCGATGGTGGCTTCGCCTAATTGAAATTTCTGAGTTAAAAACACTCTGATATAAGAAGACATTCGACTCGCCTGCGTCCTCATCCTGCTGGAAGTTCCTCCGATAGGCCTCATTCGATCCGTTCATCATTTGCAAGGTGTTCTCCAACGCCTTGATCTCCTCCTCGGCCTTGAGGACCTTGGCATTCAGCTCGTTACCCTGGTCGAGAAGCATTTGCTTCTCCTGCGCCAGCTCCACCTTCAGCTGGGTGGCGGTGATGGGCGTGCCATCGTCGTTGGTGCCCAAGAGTTTCGAGGTCAGCTCAAAGCGCCCCTTCACCGCATTGATGCGAATGTTGCGCTCCCCGATATCCGCCTTCAGGGTGCTCTTCTCCTCGCTCAGGTGCTTGCGTTTGAGCTGCAGCAACTCCATCTGGCTTTTGATCTCCACCAAGCGATCCTTGATCGTGCGATTCAGATGCAGGCGATGTTTCTCCAGGCTGTACGAGCTCTCCTTGCACTTGGCGATCTCCTTCTCGAACTCGTTGGCGCGCATCTTCAGAAGGCTCAGCTCCACCATGAGCACCTGATTGGCGTGGGTCTCCGCCTTGATCCGCTTGACGCCGCCTTCGCAATAGACCTGGGCCTCCTTGATTTGGAAGTGCTGCAAAGAAGAAAAAATCCCATGAGATCAACGCGATCACTTTGCAGCCAACTGTGGTTACGATCGTCTCGACGGCCTTGATGTCGTTGTTGTAGCTGATCGTCAGCTTCCGCATGTTGTCGTCGAGTTTGGCGTTCTGCGCCTCCGTCGCCTGCAGACTCTTCAGCAGCTTCGAGTGCTGCTCCTCCAGCTGGCCCAAATAGATCTGATTCTTCCGCTCCACCTCGGGATCAATGATGCCGCCCTGCAGTTTGATCACTTGGCGCTCCAGTTGCAGACACTTGAAGGCCTTCGAATGGAAAATTGTTCGAATTAAAGGAATTTATCTCTTCACTCTCTCTCTCCGAGTCTCACCGCTTCGTAATGGATTTCCGTTTGCCGCTTCAGGTTCTTCTCGGCGTTCTGTATGCTCTTCTCGGCCGCCTGGATGTTCACCACGATCCCATCGATGGCCACCTGTGCGGTTCAATGAGAAAGTTAACTCCTCATCTTTCCTGGCTTCATTTGGTTCTTGGTCCTCCTTACCTCCATTAGTTTCTGCTCGTCCCGGAACTTGACCAACTGCTGTTGAGCCCTGAAGACCAACCCGTTGATCTTGCCGATCTCCTTGGTCAGCGCCGCCTGCAACTTCTGCTCCGTGTCGTTCATGTCCTCGAGAATTTGCAGTCTCTGCTGGGCGCTCATGTTGTTGCTCTCCATGGAGGCGTATCGTTGCTCCAGCTTCGACAAGAGCTCCTCGAACTTGGTCAGCTCCTCGAGTTTGTTCGCCTTCTGCTTGATGTTCTCGCGATTCTCGATCCGTTGCTGCTGCACCTTGTTCGCAATGCCCTGCAGCTCCTTCTGCAGGATGTCCACCTCGTTCTCCTTGAGCAGCACCATGTCGCGGATCTGCTGAATCTGCTCCTTGATCTCCGACGTGTCCTTGTTCAACTCCTCGATGGCCGCCTCCACGTCGCGATTGTTCTCGATCACCTCGTTCAACTTGTTGTCGTACGTCTTCTGCTCGTCCGCCTTCTTCTTGGAGGCGGCCTTCAGTTGCAGCAGCTCCAGCTCCCCATTCTCGATGTCCTTCTCGCGCTGCGTCATCTGCTGGACGGCGCTCTTCCAGGTGTCGACCATCTGGCGGCGTTCGGCGTGGGCGGCCCGATACAGATTCGCCGCACACTCGAGATTCTGCTCCAGCGACTTCTGCTCGTCGTAGAGCTCGATCAGCGTCTGCCGGTTCTTGTCGATCTCCTTCTGCAGTCGCTGTCGCTTGAGGTCCTGCTCCTTGGCCTTCTGCTGGTCCTCCTTGAAGTACTTCTCGATCAGAATGTAGCCCTTGTGCCCGTCGGCCATGGCCTCCTCCCACTCCAGCATCGCCGTCTTGGCCCACTTGATGCGGCTCGTCATCTCGTCGATCCGATGCTTTCGCTTGCATATCTCCTCTGTTGGAAAAAAGAATATTAGATCAGTTGACATCGCTTATATATGTCTTATACTAACTCTCTGTGGCCTTTTCATATCTCGTCATGTTCTCCAACTCCTTCACCATGTTCTTCAGGTCCTCCTCCAGCTTGGAGCGTTCGCGCTTTGATAATTTCATCAGATGGTTCTCGGTGCGCACTTCCGATTGATAGGCATGGAGGAGTTTCTGCAAAGACCCAGCTTCATTATCTTTCTCACTTCAATATAGTCTCAACTTCATTATAGTCCAATCTCACTCCCCATACCAAATTATGTTCGATGGTGACCTCGGCGTTCTTCGCATGTTGCTGCAACTTCTCCGATCGCTCCTCGTTCTGTTGCTGCCTCTCGTCCAGCTGTGACTTCTCCTCCATCAGAACGGCCAACTCCTTGAGGATGCACAAGTTCTCCTCGTCGGCCATGGGAATCTCGGCGTGCGGATCCCAACCCATCGATCGCATGGCCTCGGCGATGACCTCGTCCTGATTCATCCTGCGTTGGCGGCTTCGGGACGAGGATTCGATACGATTGTATTTTGAATTCTGATTGAATTCTGAGCGATAGAATTACGTTCTGATCGATAGAATTATGTTTGATAGAATTCTGTTCAATAGAATTTATATTTGATAGAATTATGTTTAAATTATGACTGAAAGGATATTTCAAAAATTTTGTCTGTTTACGTTTCGGATAGTGGGATTTGTTTGTGTGTGTTGTTTTGTCAATAGTCCTTCCAGGGCAACCTTACGGTTGGCAACCATACGTTTGGCCACCCTCCTTTGGCAACCCTATGTTTGGCATCCCCACCTTTAGCCTACTCTACCTTTGGCCACCCTTAAACGAACGCCCACCCACGATTTCACGCATGAGGAACTTTTGCAGCCTTCTCAAGTATCACATTTGCTTTTTATTATACTAGAATAATATGTTATTTCCTATTTCCAACGATATTTGCGCTAAAATTCGACTACTTATTTACTAGCGTTGTGGTTTGGGATTCTTCTTGTTGGGATTCTTCTTCTTTCTTCTACATGATTTGTGGTCCGACGTCGTCCAGGAGGAAATGCGGGAAGTCGCCGGCGTCATCGCAGAGCTGCATTTCCGGTGAATAGAGGCGCATGTTCTGCAGTTTCAACATCGGCGAATGCGTTCCATCGGCCGTGGAGCGATCCAGACTCCCCTTTGGCCCACTCGCCAGGCCATTGGGAAGGGGCGGCGTGAGGTGATGGGACTGATGATGAGGCTGATGGGACTGATGAGGCTGATGGGACTGATGATGGGGCGGATGGGACTGATGATGGGCTGATGAATCCATCATCGGACTCACACCGATGCCCATCTTGTGGCAGGATTCGACGACAATATCGTCGATGGTCTTCGACAGCATCGCCTCGTCCATCGAGTTCTTCTCGTCCAAACTGTCGACGAAATCGGCGGCTGATTTGCTGGAGGCATCGTTACACATGCTGTTGATGGCTGCGATCTCGGCGCTGTGCGGTGAATTCTGCGACTCCTCCATCGATGTGGCGTTGCTCTCGAGGAAGGCCTTGATGAAACTCTCCGAGATGTGATCCACCGTGTTGCCTTCGGGTGATGGCGCCTCCCCTCCATCGGCCTTGGGCAGGCATTTGTGCGTCCGCTGCGAGACCTTGTAGCGAAAGCTCTTCTGGCACACCTCACACTTGTACGGCATGACGCCGGTGTGGATGCGTGTGTGGACCAAGAACGAGACACGCTGCCGGAAACTCTTGTCTGCAAACCAGGAACACCAGATGAGCACGAGAACAAGTGATGAACGAACGTGTTTCGATAGCTTACCGCAGACCTCGCACTTGAACGGCTTCTCACCGCTGTGGATCCGCTCGTGATTGTGCAGTGTCGAGAGCTCCTTGAAGGCCCGGCCACAGGTGGAGCAAACGTGCGGCTTCTCGTCGCTGTGGTAGAGCAGGTGCTTGTGATACGACTGCTGGAAGGTGAAGGTGCGCGAACAGATCTCGCAGGTGTAGGGCATCTCACCTAAGGGTAAGGAGATTAGTAATGACAATGGCTCAAAGGAGAAGTTCACAACTCACCTGTGTGAAGGCGCTTGTGCTTCTTCAGGAAATACTTGGTGGTGAATGACTTCGAGCACACATCGCACTCCCAGATCTTCGAGCTCTCCGTGGTCGTGGTCGTCGTCGTCTTCGCCGCAATCTCCTTCTCCGATTCTGGGACCATTGGAGGCGTCGTCGAGGCTGAAGCGGATGAGGCGACATTTGTACTCAACACCAGTAGGACGTTGGGCGGCAGGTGGACCGTGTTCGTGGCCGCGTCCAAGTTCATGACGGCCCCATTGAAATCGCCCGACGGAGTCGCACCGATCTCGCACTGATCGCGATTCGTTTGCGGTGCGAATGCAGAGGCCTGCAATGGGCCCGATGTGGTGCTCACAACGAATCGAAGACCTTGGGGGGAATGTAAATTGGCGGCGTGTCCCAACGCAGCAGCAGCAGCACCTGTCGTCGTCGTTGTCTGCGTTCCGGCCTCGCTCTCCCCCTTGTGCCCCCGGATTCGCTCGCAAATACTCAGCTTCGGTCCATTCTGCCCACTGGGCACTCCGACCAAGTGCACGACCTTGAGGTGAACACGCAACGAACCCTTCATCTTGAAGGTCTTCGGGCAGAGGTGGCACTTGAAGTCGTGTCCTTGCTTCGTCCCACTCGTCGGCGGCTGGTTCTCGGCCGTCGTTTGCTCGGGATTCTGATGGACCAGACGATAGTGCATCTCGAGCAGGTCACGATTCCGAAAACTAAACTCACAAATATCGCAGGTGGGCGGATTCGTATGGGGCGTGGTCGTCGCCATCATGTTCTGATTGTTTTGCGAATCAATGGAATCGATTACATGTTGGATCCGCGGCTCCTGTTCTTTCTTATAAGCTTCGGGAGCGGGAGAAAACTTGGGCGAACGTGGAGTTTTATCTGGCTTGGACGTTTGGTCAGCATTCGACACCTGTGCCGTTGATCCGGATGATCCTGTCGCCGTGGTTGTCAGGATATCTGTGTGACTGAACAGATGTATCGTCAGCTTGTCCAACCCCAGGAACAACTCGTGGCAGATGGGACATGGCAGCGGCCCGTTGGCTGCTCTGATGAGGCTGACACGCAGCGCGTCGATGCTGGCGAAACTCGGATGCGCACATAGCGGACACTGCACTGACATTGAACACATTTTGTGGATATGCGAGAGTATGAACCATATAAAATATGTATTCGAATAGACTAGTTTCGCAACTTTTATATTTCACTCCTGGTAGGTTTGTCCAGTACAAATTGGAAAACTTCTCACTTTTCCACACGACTTAACCACCGAATTGTGGCAACAAATTTAAAAAAGATCTTTCAAAAAATATGCTAATCTTTTGTGGAAAAATTTGTCGATCCACCTCGACCCGAGAAGAACTGTTCAACAAATAAAAACGCATTTCTACAAAAATATTTGGTTTTTCTAAAAATATATATATAAATAGACAGACAGGCGAATATATCTAGCCTAGCTCGGCCCACAGAAGATTCTCTGCGAGCGCTTTTTGAAAATGTTCTCTCCGCATTTCAATTTCCCAAAATTTCACCCAGTTTCTGCTCTGCACACGCATGCTATGGCCACAGGAGACTCTTGACTATATAAGCTGTGTACTATATATGCCCACATATATATATATGTATGTATATATAAAGTTTTCATTCAAAAAAAAATCGTAAACACGACGTCGTCTCGTCTTGGATTGTATTATTTCTTCGGTGTTACACACAGTAGACTTCCAAGATTTTTCATTATTTTTTAAATGTGGCCAAAAATAGACTTTCAAATACCAACATTCTTATTCATGAAGGAATTTCCTTTTCCCTGCCCAACTCAAACAACAACAACAAACAATACCAGCTGCTCGTTTTCAATATTTAATTTATTTTTTTTTCTTTTCAAGTTCTGTGTAATATTTCCATTAGATTATTTTTTTTTTGCTTTTTATGACATGTTTCAATTTCATACGTTTAAGTTTATAATTAATTATATACTTATTTATTTCACATCCAAGTAGAGATTGTTGAAATGAAATTTCATTTTTATAGTTAAATAAACAAACAGAAATAAAGAATATATAATAATGATATATGTAAGTGGTACCGTACGTTTTATGTATATTACTATGTCTAGCAATGTTGTTTGTATATGCATATTGGTGAATCTTTCAATAGTAAAGTAACTATATAAATTTTAAGTCAGTTAAAGAGACAAAAAATATATATTTTTTATTCTACCTTTAAAAATAACAAATTAAATTATTATGTTCACTAAAATAAATTGAAAAAGAACATTTATTTGTTTTTAAGTTTAATATGCATAGATTTACTAGGAATTTACTATGTATATAATTTGATTAATTTAAAGCATTTAACAAAAAAAAAATAGTAAACAGATAGGTTTTTATTAAAGAAACCAATATATGTCATTTATTTTCGATGACATATATTGAACATTGCTGCATTCAAGTGTTCCTGTGAATGTGGGTAAACAAGATTAACTAAGTATATATAAAAGTAAACGAGTTGTTTAACCAAAAAATTCATTATTATACGACGAGATGGTTTGAATCACAAATTAGAAAATAATAGAAAAATTATAAGTTTATTTCAAAGATAAAGCACTCATTTAATTTCCAACTTCTCCGGGGATTGATCTATACCAATATTGATCTGATCATGACATATATTGTAATATTTCGTAATATTCATATTTTCATTTTTTGAACTTATTTTTCTGCTGCGTATATGTATTTTCATTATTATAGCCATTCATGTAATTCATTTCATTTTAAATTAGAATTTTATGTTTTTAATAGTAATTATTAATATTTAAATATTTATACGGATTTTTAAATTCAAATATATATATTAAAGATAATTATGCGTAAATTTATTTATGCTGCTGCTTGAGTGGCCGAGAACATATCGGTGATTTCAATATTCAGTTGCATTGTTTTCTTTCAATATATTATATGCAAAACATTTTTATTCAGTTAAGACGACTACTGTCTGTTTCCTTCACGTCCTCACGATTCTCGTACGCTTTCTTTCTTTTTCAATCCTTCCCATTTACATTCTTTGTGTCTTACTTACGACAAATGGAAAGACATGCTGCCCTCATTTGCCGCCATTTTCAGTTTCTGTCGCATCACCTCGCGACTCGAATAGTCGGGCAGTTTCAGATAGTTTACACAGGTCATCACAGATGGTAGATATTCATTTGGATTCTGGTTGCCATCGAGCGTTTTACGAACAATGGTCAATGGTGGCGTTAGAGACTTGAAGCCACCCGTCGGCAGACGCGGTGATCCAGTGACAAATTGAAGGAACAAACGTTGCTCTTCGCGCGTGTATGAAGAGAGTATCTCATATAGATATTGAATTGCCTGAGAGTCTTGTGTGAACCCGTGATCGGTGCGACAGCATTCCTGCAGCATTTTCACATCCCAACGTTGAGCGTTTGTTGTGCCGGAGCCACAGAAAACGTTCTCCAATTCTTCGGGGTAAAACATTCTTAGACGTTGCGTGGGGAACACAGAATCAAATCCTGGAATAAAAATAATTCGACGTTAATTTAAATGATATCACACAATATGATTAAATTAAAACATGTATAGTATTAATTTAAAATGATAGCACATACCTTCGCGTAAAGCTTCAAATTGCTTTTGCACTCCTTCAATGAGGAACCAATATGTAACTAATGATATATATTGATGTAAATTATGTACAGTAACTGGTATATCACGACCACCACGACGCAGTTCAATATTAGCATGACCAGGCAAAACGAAATCCAGGCCCAAATCTGCGATCGGACAACCGTCCAGGTCGAGCGCCTCAATCTACAATTACAAACGATATTATTTTCAATTCTCCTTCATCATCAATATTTTCGAATACATACCTTTTCAGTCTTTTCCATTGCATCGATATTGGGATCTGCCAGAATATCTTCGCGTAGACGTACCACACCATGCAAACGAACCAGTGTAGATTGTACCTCAGGTGCCACTCGTGCCAAGTCAGCCAAACCAAACGAATGTTCCTCGTTGACGAGCCAACGATAGAACGGTATCGAAAATGGTAGATCAAGCTTTTGAAAGAAAAAATTACATTATTAATAAAGCAGGGTTTGGCTTAAATTCAGAGTACAAATTTACCATTCGACTATCCATCACAGCCTTCGCCATAAATTTGCCCAAGAATTTGAATTTAGATTTCGATTTCGAAACATGCGGTAATTTCGATGATTTCCCCAGTGGCATGGGGAATAAACCATGCGCCGCATTCACATAACTAACAGTGGTGTGTATCGCTAGAGGATTTTCAAGCGGTGAATCACCCGCGGTGGTTTCTTCACCATTGCCAAGACTTTGTTGCTGTTGCGTAACATTAATATCAACAGATTGCTGCTCTATAATCATATTTAACGCATTTTCATTTGATGACGAGCCATGCTCATTGCTACTTTGCTGATTGATCGAATTGTTGGTGGCAACGACGCCGGACTGACCAATGCTGCCGCTGCTACGCGTTGAGTGGACAATGCCGCCAGTGTTATCACGATTATAACGACTGCTGCCTCGGGTGTGTGTGGCAGGAGGACTTGCAGCTGTAGAATTGCTGACGGAATTTGCGTTATTTGTTGTCCGTGTTGTAGTAATATTGTTCTCTTCAATTTGTAAAGTATTTTCCTGTGTGTCATCAATTTGTGCCGATGTTGATTTTACAACATCCGCAATGGAGGAATAATTCTGCTTATAGCTATCACTTCCATTCCATAAACCTAAATCACAACGTTGTAACTCCGAGGAGACCAAAGCGTAGAATTCCAGTGTTGGACCCAATCCAGTACCAACCTAAAATTTCAAGAATAATATTTGAAAATGTCTAAGAATAGTGGATTACTATATAAAACTCACCTCGTTTTCATATTGTATTTCCAGCAAGGCTTTTGAATGTCCAAAATCTTGAATTATGTGTTCTGCCTGTTTCAGTATATCTTCTCTCGAAATAGCACGTTTCCTACGATCCAATCGAGGTGTAACACGTTCTGACGATTCGGCCGAATTTAGATCAGGCGTTGTATCGAGCAAACGCTGCAGTGCACGATCACGGTCGAAACTAGTAGCGTAGAATAGAAGATGTCTGGTTTCGAAGGGAAACAAAAATGGACATGCCATTCCAATCTGTGGTAGCCACTGTGGCAAGTTTCCCGTCATGATTACAAGCGGATCTTGTAGTTGACGGTTTGCCTTCGCTGTTATCTTTGGATGCACAAACTCAGACTGTGCAATTATGTTCTGGCGTATCACACAACCATACAAATGCTCCCAGTGACGATTCAGAGCGTTAATTATGCGGAGCATACAGAGTGCATCGAGCGATGCGTCTTGCACAGTCACCACATCGGTGGGCAGTGTATTTGTAAGGAATGGTTTTAGTGCAGACACAATCGCCGGAGCGAGGCCCTCATGCCAAAGTTCCGTCTTCTTTCGCAACAATTTCGATGAAGATTTACTGCTCTTTTTGGCAGAACTCGAAGATGCTGTACCCACTGAGGTGCCAACAATTGAAAGAGGCGTCGAATGTTGTTTATTTGTGCCACTGGCGTTAGTACTTGAACCAGCCACACTATTCGCACCACTGGCGTTGGCCTCTTCTTCAACGGGACGGTAGTAGATCGTGTGCTGTTGTACCCAAACGCTCGCGTTACCTTTTATTAGGAAGCGAAAAAAGTAACATTAATAAGAAATTCAATTCATTTATAGATTTCAAACATACCAAGTGGGGTTTCCGTATCTGTGTCCGTCTCAGATTGATCATTGACAAGTGGTGAGAATTGTTTCACTGCTTGATAAACCGTCATGTTATAGGGCAACACATGTTCGCCAATTAAGAACTGCAACTTATGCTTAAAGCCACTCTGTGACATTACAACAGCGGCTACGTTGTCATCCATGTCTTCCTCGGAATCATCATCGGAGTCGCCACGAATACCACCATAACCGCGTACAACTAAATACCGTTCGATGGCTTGCACCATGGCAAGCGGATCGATTTTTACAGTACCTCCCTTCCATTGCCGCAAATTAGAGCAATCTGGGTGTCGTTGTAAGTTACACTATTTTCAAAGAGGATTGTTTAATAAACTTTCAACATAAACGACCGAAAAGAAAACACTCACCTTCAGTTGATGTGTGTTGAAGAATTTAAGCGCACTTGTGTTCGACCGACCTCCTGGTCCAGTGGGGAAATCGTGTACCTTGACAGGGAACTGCTCCAGTTGTGTAACACAACCGTTCAATTTGGCTACGAACGCATTAAAAGCAACTGGCTCAATGTTCGGCAGTTGGCCAACATTCATTACCGGCTCCAGTGGTAGACCAGCGAACACATGCATAAACGTACGCAAACGAGCATCGCGATCGACGATGCCTTCTTCGCTGGTCATAAAGTTCAGCATTGCCTTGATCAATCCGGAATGATTAACTTCAAATGGTGAAATATCACTTTCCAGCAGAATTGTTTTCAATTCAAGCAAAGCATCGAGGCAGTCGGAGAAGCTGCCGCTGAGTTTGAAAATAATCGTGCCCAATCGCTGCAACACATTGGCGCCCCCAGAGTGGGCGTGGGCGATCGCTGAACTGCTTCCGGAAGACCCTGCTGTTTCCGACTGAGCCGTCTCCTGTTCTGTGTAGCGTTTCACAAACGAAATCGCTTGCTCGCGAATCCATTGACGAGCCTTCTCGCGATTCCCGGCGGCGATGAGGTTGGCATTCGAAATGCTTTTACTAATCGCGGCGCTGGCACTTGAGCTGCTTGAATGTCCTAAGCCACTGGAGTTGGCGCTGCCACCGTTGCTGGCGCTGCTGCTTCCGCTGTTTGTACTCGAGTCTTTGGTGAACGAACTGTGATGAGATCCTTGACGTCCCCAGCGGGCGGGATTCAGAGATGCGAGGAACGATGTTTTCGTGGAGCCACTGCTGGAGCCGGCACTGGTGCCACTGCCGCCGCCGCTGAATCGTGACTTTCCGCCGCTCGAACTGGGCGTGTTGCGACCAGTACTATTGCCTAGACCTGGGAGAGGAAAAAGGAAAGACCGGTTCTATAATCTAATCAAATAAAACAATAATATTCGCAACTCACTAGTGGCCCGACTCAGGAGCTCATGCACCGAAGATTCGTCTTGACGGGGTTTTGATCTGCTGCTCGATTGCGATTTCCGTTTCGGTGGGACCTTTCGTTTCAGCATGTCGGACATTTTGTTCTGAATGGCCATTGATGAAGACGATGGTGCAGCAGATGTTGGTGCCGCGGTTGTTGATATGGCGGTGGAGGAATGATGTGTGGGATGTTGCTGCTGTTGCGCTTGCTGTTGCTGCTGCTGCTGCTGATGGTGGTGATCGTTTGTCGTGAACACTACCTGCGGCAAATGCTGCTGGGGTGGTGGATGAGCAATAACCGAGGCGGCCGTTGCTGACGAGGTCGGTAAAATATCAACATGATGCTGCGGTTGGAAGTGCGGTGGCGGCGGATGCGGATGGCCGTGGAAGTGGCCGTATTGACGTGGATCTGCTGGCGGTGGAGGTGCTGCCGCAGCAGCTGTCGAGTAGACAAAGAAGTTGGTATTGCCCGGAATCGTTGTTGCATGATGCGCATGCTGCTGATGCGGCATATGATGGGTTGGTGGTGGCGGTGGAGGCGTACTGTATTGATAGTGAAGTTCAGAAGCCGTTCCGGCAGCTCCGATGACCGTCACTGGAGGAGCAATGGCAGCTGAATTTATAGTGAGTGCCAAAGAGGCTGGCGTTCCACTGGTAGATGGCAGTTGATGGAGCATTGACGTAGCGCTTGTCGAAGGCATCGAGAGAGTTATTTTCTGTGATCCGCTTGCGGGGGCACCCGAGGTAAGTGCGTTCATCGCATGTGAGAAACTCTTCACAGTGTATTGATGGTGGTGATTATGAGATCCGTGTGAAGGTTTCGAGGAGTTCGGCGTCGAGGAGGCCGAAGTGGACGTCGTTATACTGTTAGCTGCCTGACTGTTGTCGATGAAGAACGGATTGACCTGCAGGCTGGAGGCAGACGGCGGAGCACTCTGCGACCCACTGGCTCCAGCAAGTGGTTTCGGTGATGGATTGGCACAAATAGGATTGTTGGGATCAGTGAGCTGAGTTATTTGATAGATAACTCCTTCGCGTCGGAAGTGGGTTCCGAAGACCTCGGGCAATTTTTGCATAAGAATCTCGGCCATTTGCAGAGCTCCGACGACAATGCGTAAATCATTGCTGGCCATCATACCCGCAATGTGGCTCGAGACGAGTTGGTTCTTGAGGACATCTTGCAGTAAATCCGGTGTGGCATAGTAGACCATACGTAGAAGGGCACGCAGACATTTGTAGCGAACATTGGGACCAGCCGATGAACTGTATACTTCATATAATACATTGAACAGATTCTTGATGAACTCTGAAGCGAGTCCGCGCTCCTCCTTCAAACACGCGATCCGGGCATCTACCGAAGCCCGGCGCTTCGATTGTAGTTGTGGTTGTGTGCTAGAGCCGCCTGCATTCGAGCAGGCCACTGAATTCGATGGAGACGCAGTGGCCGTCGCTGTCGTAGCAACGGCATTGCTCAGCGCTGTTATGGCCGAGGCAACAGCGGAAGCGGACAAATCCTGACCGGCAAGCGCTGCGGATGTAGCAGATGAATTGGGCACATAGTTGGGATTTACTTTACGTTGCACAGGACGCGTGGTGCCTGTGTCCTCGTTTATTTGCTGCATCGAATGGAACTCTACAGTGTAGGTGCGACCCAATGTGCTCAGACTGAATTCATCGTCGGAGTTTTGATGGGCTGCCTCGATCATCCGAGAATCGATTGTCGAGTAGTTGTGCCAGGTTCCGCGATCATCGCGCCATTGCCATTGCACTTGATCTTGCGTATTGAGTGAAGGTCGGTCGAGCAAGGCGTCGACAGCGAAAATGCCATCGGTTGGAAGTCGTGGCATCAGCTCTCCAATCAAACACGTTATTTCGTACAATTCCGAAGGGCTTCGCGATATAAGTTCGACGTGATTGGATGAAACATTGGGTTCGGCAGTGCCAGTTAGCAAATAGAGTAGAGTCGAGGCAATGTCGTTCTTCAACAGGGCAATCGCCAAGTCGGGGCAATTGCTGCACATCAGACTAAGCATACGCACCACCGAGGTGAAGGTACCGGTGTTGAGGATTGAAGGCGTCACTACCAACAGCTGTTGGCAGTTGTTGAGGAGCTCTTTGCTTGCGATCTCTTGTAGGCGTTTCGGGTCATGTTGGAAGCTCTCAACCAGGCGACAGAAGGCGCTGCAAACACTCTCGACGCACTTCTTATCCTGCTGCGACAAGAGGCGTGCCAACAGCGACAAGCTCTCGGCCACAAAGTGAAACTCTTCCGGATGCAAATTCAAACAGCAGTTGGCTGTAATAGCTAAGGCCGCACGTTGGGCATTAATCGAAAAGAAATCCAAGTACGTCAGACAAGCAGAGATGCCGTTCGCTTGGAGAATAGCTTTGTTATGGCGACGCGAAAGAATTTCCAAAGCTGTCAAGCTCTGCTCGGCCACATCCATGCACTGGATGACCTGCAGTTTCTCCAGGAACACCGGAACCGCCTCGACGACAGTGCCCGACGAGCGTGGCAAGGCGTCCAACATGTAGGCCAGGGCTCGACATGCATTGTTCATAATGTCGAAGTTGTGTTCCATCCGCAAGAGCGTTATCAATGCGGGCACGACTTGCTTAATGGGGAATCCGGCAAGTGTGTCCTCGTTGCCCATGACCAACATTTGGCACATCTCAATGGCGGCCTGGAGTTGTTGACTCTCATCGTGCGATTGCAGTCCTTGCAGCAACTGTTGGGCCTTCGACGAGCTGCTGTTGCCAATCGTGCGATGAAGAATGTGGGTCATTCGTGGTCCCAGGGCTCCGAACAAATGCGGCGGGAGGCCGCGTGCCTCAAGCAACGCCTGAAGGCGCCCCACTTCGCTGTCATCGCTCTCTGAATCGGCATGAGAAGTCGTCGTGTTGCCGCCAGAGTTTGTGGCCGCTGATGCAGTTGATGCACCAGTTGATTGGTTTGTCAAATTGTTGGTCGAAGTACCGCTGGCTGTGTTGAGAGGTGTGGAGAAGGATACCGCCGGAGAGTTTGCTGAAACAAGAAGAAGATACAAAGAGAATGTCAGAATCATCGATGGAATGATTGTGTAAACATTTAGAGATATAACAATGCTGCCACCTTTTGGTTGTTAAATACACTATTGAAGCGGAAATTATAGGGACTTTTTTTTGTTTGTTATTAATTAGTTTAGCAATAAACTAATTTTTACCTGCATTGGGTTGTCCACCAGAGTTCGGCGGTCCGTTTGGAGGTTGCTGTGCCATTAAGTTATAACTTAATGCATCCGCAGAAGCTAAGGGAAGGTAAAACAATGCTTTATATAGAGTTTTCATTACAATAACATTCGCATCAGGGATTTCTAAACGCACTCGCCCCCATCAATTCAAACAAACTCAAACAGGCCATTCAAGGGATTCCTCTACCAACCACCCAAACCCAAACCCTTTAGGTAAACCTTCTTCTACTTAAATCTACCTTCACCTTCCTACTCACACTTACCACTGGCTTTGTTTTGATTATTTAGATTTGTGTGTGTATTAGTTGTTGGGGCAGCACCGGTCTGTTGCTGTTGTTGTTGTTGTTGTTGTTGCAATTGCAGTTGCTGCTGTTGGTGTTGAAGTTGTGACGCACCAACACTATTATTCGCACGATAACTATAGAGAAAACCTGGTTGCACAATAGTTGTTCTTGCGGATGTCGTTGCTATCGATGAATGTTGCTGCTGAGCGAGTGCTGATGTTGCCACACCTCCACCTCCTCCTCCTCCGACACCACCACCACCTCCACCAATGGCTACAACAACAGCAGCACTCCCTCCAGCTGCACTCGACGAAGAAGCTGTGGAATAACTGTGGCCAACTGTTGCCGCTGCTGTTCCAGACGATGCCGCTGCCGATGACGCCAACAATGATGATGCTGTGGCAGCTGCAACAGCACCGCTTGTGCCACTGCCGTGTTGCGCCGCTGAACTTACACAAGAACCCGTCTTGCCACGTGAGCTACGTCTCAAAGTTTGTGAATTTGTTGAAACGGCTGTTGCGTGTGCCTGCTGATTGTTGCTAACAAAAGTAACGCCTGGCGGACCCGAGGATGAGGCCGCACTGTGGTCAAGTATGAGACCGGCACCGAGCCCGATATCGATTGAAGCGGCGTTTGGCGCTAACGAATGGGGATAATGCGACGGAGGTGGTTGATAAGAATTGAGCTGATGCTGTTGCTGTTGCTGCTGCTGCTGATGGTGGGAATGTGGATTGTGATAGCGACCAACTTGTTGTTGGTGCGAATGCTGTTGGTGGTAGGCAACAGTTGGAGCAGTTGATCCTGTTGATTGATAGTGATTTAGATTTAGATTTAAAATCGCTGTCGAGGAATTCGAGACGGAGCCAGCGGCTGCAGTAGAGTTGGGGAATGTTGGATAGAAATGCAATTGTGGGTGTTGTTGTTGTTGATTTGGTTGTTGCTGATGATGATGATGTTGTTGTTGCTGCTGCTGTGGAATTGGCTGTGCGTTGAAATAATGTCCCTGTTGCACTTGAGGTTGTGGTAGCGACTGTTGTTGTTGCTGCTGCTGCTGTTGCTGCTGGTGGTGATGCGTCTGAGAATGAGGATGATGATGTGATGGTTCGCGTCCACTGTTTGCTCCAGCGTATTCGGTGCCACCACTACGCGCCAATCGTGCCCCCAGATTCGGGGCTCTGTTGTAACCCGTCGTCGTAGCTGTTGTTGTTATCGACTCGGCTGCTGCGATATATTGGTGATGTGGCTGTGACTGTTGTTGTTGTTGTTGGATATGATGATTACTAGCGTGGCTAGTGCTGATTTGACCTTGAGGATGTAAATAGAAATTTCGTGTAGAAATTGTTGTTGATGACGCGCCTGTTGCGGACGTTGACGTCCTTGTTGCTGACGATGATGATGATGATGATGACGTTGCCGTGCCCACTGTGCTGCTGTGGCTGGATTTGCTTAGGTTTGTGGCTTTTGCAATATTCAGCTTAAAACGTTTTTTTGGCAATATACCCTGGAAGGTGCAGCAGTGCTTTGCAGGAGCAGCAAGTGTTGTTGGGTTTGTTTGCAAAAGTGATCTTGGAGTACTTGTAGAATCTGTTGTTGTTGTAGTAGTAGTAGTAGTAGTGTTTGATAAGTCAGCAACTGATAAAATTACGATAAAAGAGTAACAACAACATCATCATCATCAACAACAAAGATTGTTTTTGTTTTGTATATTTTTTTTTGTTTTGTTTTTTGTTCTCGTTGTGTTTCAGTCAATTTAAAATTTTCAAAGTAAAATCAATGGAATTCCTTTCATTTACTTTTCAAATGCATTCCTTTAAAACCAAAATTATTACAAAGACATAAATAGTAATGAACAACAACAACGACAACAACTACAACTGCAACAACAGCAACGTGCATGGTAAATAAAGAGAATTTCAAACCCAGAGTAAAGGTGATAAAATTTTGAGTTACAAAAGTAATAACAGTAAAATCATAAGAGTATGTCGTTTGCTATGTGAGGGTTCATTATTATATTCCAGAGCTGCCACCTCCGATTTATATCGCATATGAGTGTGTGAAATTAAATTGTGTGGTTGAGTCATGGAAGGTGTAAGAATGGGGAAAGGTGCTAAAAGGGTTCGGGTAAAGGTTTAAAAAATGTGGAAATAGAAATAAAGATATTCAATTTAAATAAAAAAAAAAGTATGTTTCCTGTGGAAAAGGTGACAGCACTGATATCTTGTGTAAAAAAAAAACAATCTATACAATTTGATACTCACAGGTAAAGGTAATTATTTCAACAATGCTCGTTAGTCATAATCGTTCCACAAATGTGTCAGTCACGATACGCTATAGTCGTCGTTGAAATAACCAACCTCTACCGATTGCAAATAAATATAATACACCAAATATATTTACAACTGTCCATTGAATGCGTTGAATGAAATGTTTAAATAAAGCATAAAATTTACCGGCGTCAAAAATAAATAAATTTTATAAGTAAATTACTTTAAAGAATATTAAACCAAGGACGAATATTGAAATCTTTGCATGTGACCTTATTCACCTCAGCAGTTTTCAATACTTCTGCGATCTCATTTCGGCATCGCCGAGTTCATTATATTATGGTTAAACGCAAAACAAGCTTTATTCTCAAATAAACATTCAACGCAGTCGCTAAACAATTTTATTCTACGTGAACAAAAGAGAATTAATAACAATTTATAAAAAAAAAAAATAATGATAATGTGTAAATTGAAAATTAACTGCGTTTTATACAATAAAAACCAATACTCGTTTCTCATTCTCGCACACTCTATCTCTGTCGCACTGGTTATCTGTCTGTCTGTCTGTCTGTCATTGTCACTGATTTATTGAACTTACCTTCGTTAGCTTCTTCGGAGTCTTCGGTAGCTAGTTCTTCGTCCTCCAAATCTTCGTCGTCGTCGATCTCTTCCTCCTCTTCTTCTATCTCCTCGTCGTCGTCTTCGTCGGCTCCACCAGCTGCAGTCTCGTTACCGCTGGCAAACGAAAGCAGTTGATAACTCCTCAAGAGGTTATTAGATTTTGTCGTTGAACTCTTGCGATATTCCCGTATTTTATCGAACCGCGAATGTGTTGATGCTCCCGCAGTTGTTCCTGAAGCAGTTATCGACGTTGAGCTTGCTGCGGCAACTACGTTGTTGCTCTGCGCAGACGTTGACGTTGTTGAATTTGCTTTTGTATTGAGTTTGACTTTATTCCCAACGATTGATAACAAATTTCTGGTATTATGTGTTGGTTGCTGTTGTTGTTGTTGTTGCTTCTTATCACTACCACTACATTCAATTTTCTTCGACGAAGTGTTGAAATTTTTATTGTGTTTCGAGCTAACTTTAATTTTTCCTCCGCTGATTATTTGCCGTGTATGTGTGGATGATTGTGAACGTTGTTGTTGCTGTTGCTGTTGTTGTTGCTGCTGCTGTTGTAATTGTAATTGTTGATTATCACTGCTGTTACCGCTGTTATCAGAACTGTAGTCAGCAGAAACGTTGATTGATGCGGTTGATGTTGTTGTACGTTTTTTCGACGTCGAACTACGACTGTGACTGTGGCTAATTTTACGTGTTTTCCTATAATAATTCAGCAGATTACTCTTGCTGCGATGTGGAGTCACTGAGTCAATGCAATTGTTGCCAACTGTATTGGTGTGGGAGCCACTCGTCGAGGCCCGACTGGTGTTGTTCGAGTGAGAGTGCGAGTGCGAGAGTCTCGCTGCGAGGGAGCTGTTTCGACTTGTGCTGGGCTCTTCGGGAGAAATGGTTTTTGAGCGTGTACGTTGTGCTACGCAGTCACCGTGAACAACGTTGGCAACCTCGACGGAAGTAGCTGAACCTGACGATGTGGTTGTTGCTGCCTTGTTGTTGTTGAGGGGTGTTGTTAATGCGTTTTGGAAACGTCGCTTCTTTAATGGTGAACTCAAGTCCGTGGGATGTTCACCGAATGCTGGAAAACACAAATCGAAAGTGTTGGTTAGAGAAAAAAATTAAAATTTTGACATAATTCAAATTATTTTTAGAATTTCGAATAGAAAAAAAAATTACTTTCACACAAATTAGAGGTTTCAATTGGATTCTTCCATTGGGTTTTCTTCAATACTTCATTCAACTTACATTTGGACTTTTCACTTTCCTTGGTGGTGGTTGGATGATGACGCTTGCGATCGCTTCGAGTTGTAGACGCCGGCGATGCAGGCGACTTGCTGAGAGCGTTGCGAGATGAAGTGCGAGGCTTCACTTTATTTGATTGCGATTTGCGATTTTCACTTCTGGAGCGTTTGGTAGTAGTGGCTTTAGTTGGTGTGATTGACTCTAGCGTCGATATCGGTTCCAACGGTGTGGCTGTTGAGCTGCTATCGATTTGAGTTGTGGAATTGGTATTACTATTGTTGTTGCTGCTGCTGCTGTTGCTGCTGCGATATTCGTGGGATTGATTGTGTTTATTGTTTTTTTGTGGTTTTTGCTGTTGATGCCTTCCACGACGTGTTTTGTTTGTCGTCGTGCTTGTTATTGTTGTTGATGCTGTTGCTGTTGTGGTTATTGTTTTTGATGTTATTGTTGTTGTCGTACTGCCGTCGTGCCCCTCCGTCACTGCAGAGAGCGATTGACTGTTAACGGATTCGGCCATAGACGACACTTAACCGTTATTTCGATCTCTCTAAACATGCCACCACAACACTTTAGTCCTTGTTTGTTATCGCAAATATTCGTGTTCCCCCGCCCGTGTTTATCAAAAGGTTTATTCAAGAATTTTCAACCGAAAATTCGAGCTACTGCACTGTTGTAATCGATGAGATGATGACGTCGTACACAGTTCGCCTGCCCGATACTAATCAAATCGAGAAAGAGATAAAATGAGATTAATTAATTTACAATTGCTTCAAAATTTAATACACCACAAATTTAACAAAATTCAATATATTTAAATGTAAATAAAACAAAAAAACCCTCATCGACGTTTGACAAATTATGTGAAAATTATCACAAAGCAAAAAATATTCCCAAAATATAGTTTTGAACTAAAGTGCATCCTTCTGTTTGCCTTCGAAATCTGAAGTTGTTGTTATTGAACTATTATCAGACCAGGATTTTATCGAAAGCAACAGATTAAAACCACAACTACATTCAGTGATCAATTTTAAACACATGATAATGAATCGATAAATGAGAAATATACCCAAACACAGGCGAGTTTATTCAAATGAGTTTTGTACGTAGGTAGAGTAGGTAGAAAACATTAAGTGCACGTTGCAATCACAACTACAACAAGCTTAATAAGCCACATGGAAATGGGTAAGAGACAAAATCAAGTGGAACGTGTTTCAGGTACAAATAATCGGAGAACAATTGTGGCAACGAGACCGATACAAAAATGTAGACGGAAATGGCAACCGAATGAACTGGAACTACATTGAGAAGTTACAAAAATTGAACGTACTTAGACCTAGAGCTAGGGTACAAAACAAAAGATCTCGAACTGAAGTTAGGTAGCGTCAGCAGCAGGGCACGTTTTCGAGATTAGATTCAACAAAAGGAATTCACCCCAGCAGCGAAGATGACGAGATGACGAGAGAATAGGCAAATGGAAAAGAGGGAGCAAAAAAGAGAGAAAATAGCATAGAACGAGGAAACTGAGAACATGTGAGTTGGTTCAAAGAGCAATTGGGGTTACGTTTGATAGATGATTTTATAAAATACATCATACAATATATCAATTTGTTCCAAAAGGTTTCCGCTTAGAACTAGAACTATGGTAAATTGAAACAGCTACATGAACTTCGAAAGCTCTTCCATACTTCTAAATAACAGACTTCTATAATAACTAACCACCTTGAGAGAGAACCTAATTTTGGTCGGGGTGAATGAGTGAGTTCCACTCAAATACAGGTTTTCACTCCACGATTCTTGGTGCTCATCCACCCGAGTTCAGTTCACGAACACATTCCCAGTGGTGATGAGAACAAATGATTTGTATCTGTGTGTGAGAGAGAACGATGTAAATGTATGGTGGTAGAAGTATCTCAATTGAAGGTAAAGCACACACAACACACACAAACACATTGACAAATTGAAATCAGCTGTTTTCAGTTTGTTTATATTTTGTTTATGATTTTCTCTTGCAACTTCCTCCATTCGTTCAGTTGGTCGTTTATTGAATGTGACGTTACGACGACATTACATACGCTCGGATACATAAACGAGAGAGAGAATCACACGAGACCAGCTGAGAGCGAGAGTTCAAAATACAGAGTGAGGCCGAGATAGATAGTGAGAGAGAGAGAGTTTCGCTCTGCTACACCACACAGATACAAATCGGAAAGATACGAAAATCAAATCACAAAGTACTACAGTAAAAAATATGAAGTAGATGCAGCATGATGAAGGAAAAGGGCCTCTCGTCGTCTGAGGTATGTAAACAAGTGTATATATACACATTGATATAGATACCTATGTATATAACACCGAGCACTACAAATGCATTATTTATATTGCGGTATTATGTACTACATCGAAAATACAAACTACTAGTTAAATTAATTTCAATCACAAACTTATTAAAATAGCTGCTGCTTCTAATCAAACAACTATAGTAGCATTTGACATTTGATTGAAAAGTGGACAGAATTAAGTCCGACTATGATATCATGAGATAGTGGTTTCTTAATTATTTTCGACATTTGACAAAAACTAAAAGTTGCCTTTGAATGAATGGTCTCCGGATGCGATCGAGAGAAAATCTGTTTCAGTTTCTCTCGCTCTCTCTCCACCGACTGTTGCTCCGTGCTCATGCTTGTCCGTTTGTTTATACGAATATCTTTATGTGCCCATATATACTATAGGCGAGTATATATGGTTACACGCAATAATCATTTCAATGATTCTTTCAATATATATGCCCCATGTGTCCAACTCGGGGCACTGAACAGCTCATTGCTTGGCGAGTTGCGTTCGAAATGATTTCAAGGACGCTTTAATGGAGGTGTTCAAAGGAAATACGGCGGATACAACTGGAACAAAATAGCCAAGAATTTTATATATGAATTTGTTGTCGGGCGTTTGATATAATTTTCATAATTAAAGGGGTGTGCAAACCCCTGGCAATGTAATACGAGTTACAGAAATGATGTAAAACTTGTTTATGCATTACAATATAGCAGAAGACGATGAACTTTAATAAAAGTACCCCCATTGCAGGCGCAGCCACCCCAAGGAAACAACAAATACGGCGCAGTTTGGAAACAATGAAGAAGTAACCACCATCCATCCACAGTCGATGAGCAGGGAACGGAAAGGCACGCACAAAGCGAGAGTTGGACACCGCTGCTTGTGAAGTGTTTCTCAAACGTATGGCGTGTGCATATATATGTTTATTCATCTATGTATATCTCGTTTATGTACTGACTTCTACGTACATACGTACGTACGTACAAATGCATGTACGTTTGTAAAGCATCAAAAGTGTGCAAAGAATAAATTATACAAATTAAGACGAATTCGTTTAAAAAATATAATTTAAATTCAATTTAAATATATTGCTATCAAATATTCATACTGCAGTGATGTGAGATAAATGCATTGAAAATGTATTTGAAAGAAAACTAGAGTATTATTAGATTTACTGAACTTGAGGTGAAAATCTCCCAAATACATGAGCAAATAAAACAAAAACTCATGCGAAGACGAAGACGAGAGGAGATGGAGGCAAATACACAAGAAAAAAAAAAAGAGTCAATAATAAAAAATAACGACTGGACCATGATGGACGACGACTCCACACTCGCTGGTATTGTACTCAACGATACATTCAATGCACTCCTTTGCAACAACTAAAGTCCGTCGCACTACGCTTTGAATGAAGTGAACCAGAGAATAGGGAATAAATTCAAAGATACAGACCACAAGAGAAACAACGACGTATTTTGTCCTTTGCCTTTGGTTTTGCGTTTCTGGAGACAGACAGACGGACAGACAGACATCTTGTAGTTAAAGCTACAGCTTTGTGGAACAACTTTTATAAATATTACCACGCAAATCGTACTCCGACAGACGGACAGAAGAAAAGCGAAGTCGATTTACCATTTCATTTAATTGGGGGCATATTTGTGAGTAAGTTTGTCATTTCGTAATTCAGGAAAACTGAGAAACAGTCATATCTACGAATGTGTTTAGAGGAAAATCGAATGCAATAACTGCAGAAATAACATCTGTTGTGTAAACTCATGCGTATCGATTCTGGTAACACTCTACAATTGTTCTAATCTTTTCATGAGAAATTCTTTTTGCTATTATATCATCGAACTTGGGAAAAATTATTCAATTAATTTCCTACACAAACCAGAGGGCTAAAAAAAGAAAAAAGTTGTTGAAGAGTCAACGAAATGTAGCAAAATGTCGTATATATTTTCCTCGACTCAATACACACACTTTTTCTAGTTGTTCGTCGTCGTCGTCGTCTGTCTATTCTTCCATTTTTATTTTATTTCGATGGAAATAATGCCTAATTGTCTTCTGTTGTATTCTTCTCTTATAAATTGATATCGCAGAGTTTTTTTTTATCGAATTTAGATAGTTCTGCACTAGTTATATGGTTTCTGATATTGGTATTTACTATGATAACTTTATATTTTATGGATTTTTACTTTTTTTGTCTCTCTATTGAATATTTTGGTGCTTTCGTATATATACTTTTTGTATTATTTAGTTGTTTCCGCACGTAGTTCAATTCTCAGACTGACTTCACACACCGATTGAGTGGCTCTCTTGTGGTCTGTCTCCGCTATCTGGCCTAACTAACATGCCCGCCTGCCTGCCTGCCTGCCTGCTTTGGAAACCTGCATGGGACACATGACAAGGTATATATTTTCAGAGAGCGAGAGCGAGCGAGCGAGAGAAAACTCGACTCATTCGTCTACTTTTGTTCCCATCCATGCCCACTGCACTGGTTGAGTGCCTCGCGCAGTGTCGCTCGTTTGGAGGCTTTGAGCGTGTATTGGTGGTGGTTTTCACCCAAACAACAGGGATGTTTGGGGACGAGCTACCATGATATTTCTTCCTTCTTTATTAAATTTCATCCAAATGTTGCTAAAATCCTGTAAATTATTAAAAACCTCCATCGGCTACAACTTCTCATTTATTTATAATTCAAAGGCTTGTGAAGCCATTAAGAATAAAATCATTTTACCATTCAAACATGACGACAAAATCGAATGAGGTCAACAAACTACTACGCAGTTTTATTTTTAAATACACATTTCTATGCCTATTTTCACTCAAGTGGTGGCGGTGATAACAAATTTATATCTTTTACAACAAACAACAATAACAACAAGAACAGAAACATGTGTTTGTCACAGAAGGGTCCACGCTGGATGTAGGTAATGACATAAAAGGTCGGTCATATACCCAAGGCTCGGTTCGCCTCTTTTCGATTCACTACTCAAAACTTCCCTTATTGGAAAACTCGTATACCTGTCTGGAAATTCACACGACCGGATGGAGATCAGCTGATCGTGTCTTTTTCACAGTCGTGGAAAATTTTCAGCTGTTTCAATGAGTGGAAACCTTGAGCAAATACAATAGAACATGGCTGAACAACTATTAGTCAGTTGGTTCTAAAATATTTATACTTTACTGATAGTTATAGAAAAACATTACCATAAAGGATATAATACAGATAAATCTATTATTGTTTTCTTTGTTAAATCAAATATTACATATGAATGATAAATCAGTCCATATTTTCAAAATAGCAAAGTTTAATTTTCATAAAGATTTACATTATGCATGAACAACCCGATGAGTTTAAAGATTTTAAATAATATTAAGAATCCACTGTATTACACAGCAGACATTTTATGTATCACATCTCTGGATATATATATATACAAGTGAAACCATGTGTTACTCACGGCAAGCACACTGAGAAAAATAATATTCAGAAGCAGACTGTGAACACGAGAGAAAACTGAACGAGAATGTGCGAACAGCCAACTAGTCCATTGCCAAACCAGTTAAATATTATGTGAAATAATACAACAATAACGTGGCTCTGAATAGCAGCAGAGAGCGAGAGCTTCGTCATATCGTCGTCTCATATAAGCATTTTCTGTAGTATTGGTAACCACACAGAAACCTCGTTGTCGTCGTTCTCTCTCAGTCATCCATCTAGCAAGCTGTTCGCTCTCACTTTGTTATTATGTACCATGCGATATTTGTTTTCAAAAGTTAAAATGAGAAACTAAACAAGTCCAACAAATGTTCATGTGGAAGATGTAAACATTGGAAGCAAGAGAAACAGAAAGCAACAGAGAGAAAAATCTTGGATGAAATGGAAAAGAAGTGCAAACGACGGGACGGCAATAAAATATAAAATGGCAGAGGAAATACTGACTGGATGGAAGGAAGGAAGGAAGGAAGACTGAAAAAACAAAAACAGGAGTCAACGGGAACAAATCGAGGACCCCAGCGGACGATACACGAACACGACAAAGTCGTTGCCGCCGTCGTCGTCGTCGTCTGGTCGGGAGCAGGTTTTATCCACGATGGTTCAGTGTAGTTGTGACTGCTTGTTATGAACTCTGTTTTTGAACTGCTGCTGCCAGGGTTGTTGTTGTTGTTGTATCTGTGCATGGTGAGGTGCTCGGTTACGTTGAGTGTTTCGAGCGAGGTACCGAGTCTGAAAATAAACGCTCACTATGCAAAAATTCTTGTATTCGTAGAAGACCGTTGCACGTTGGAGAGGAAAAGAGGCCAATGAGCAGCTTAAATTAGGACAAGGCATAGGAGGCATATCGAGGCTGTGGCGAACTAAATACAGCACATAGGCAGTAACTCAGTTGCATATACAATAAAAATCCCTCATATTTCGATACAAATGCTAAATATGACGATTGATTCATGGAGAGAAGGATTAATTGTAATCTGCAGTCCCTCCTTTAGGCCCACTTTTATAGTTCTACCACCCCAAACTTGACGAACATTGGAGAAATTGTGAAATGGTACTGACACATTTCGACCACCGAAAGTAGAAATTGACCCAAATTTACAGATGCTTTTTATCAATTCAACATTTTATTTACTGTAACTAAAAGACATTGTTTTATATCAATGGGCAAAACATGATTTTAGTGAATTCTTTTTGAGTCCTTCGTATGTGAAGAAATGTTTTAGGTTCGAGACAAGTCACACGCAAACAGCCGGCAGTATCGAATGTATAGCAATGCCCTGGCGAACATTCACCTCCATGTGTATTAAATGCTCGTCCTCAATGCCACACGACAACTCCAAAGTGGGCACCTGCAAAGCCGAAAAGAAAATCGCAGTCTTCTTGCAATCGACTGAACACGATGCCTCGATGTGTTCCTTCTTTTTGTCGTCGTCGTTTGGGTTCAACGAGCGTATTTCCAAGTTCTTGTAACGCGTAGTTATTGTAGCCATTTCCGTTTCGGCCACAACATTCATTTCGCCATTCGATGTAGCGAAGAAAATGATAGTAGGCGAGAGGTTTTTGATTCTCTCTATGAGGCCACGCATTAAACGATTCGATGGCACATTAAGGACTATCTTCGAGGTGGGAATTTTAGGAACTGCATACGAGGACCAATCACTGCGCGGTATTACACTCACGGGAACATCGTGTACAACGAGACGCGATTGTTCAGAAGTCTGTGATATTACATCTGACTCGATGGTCAGACAAGGGAATTGTATATTCGTCAGTTTTATTTTGCAATATCGGGCATTGGTGCGCAGTGCCGCCAGAGCACGTCCCAAATTCAAAGCACTAACCGAGAGCATTATATTCGGATGCGAGTCAGTGACACCTTCCATGGAGTACTCGCTGAAATATAGCTTCGTATCTATCTCCACCCAGACGAGAGGGGCAGAACTGCCGAATTCCTCATTGGCAATGAAATAGACCTTATCGACGGATAATCTCATGACACACTCTTTGGTCAATTTGGAGAGCGTGGCAATAATATTTTGGAATTCTTTCATGTACTGCGGATCCTTAATAACGGCACGAAACTTCATTTTGTTTGCTTTGTGATTGTATTCGCTCGGGTGTAAAGTGGTGTGTGCGTATGTTAATCTTTACTTCTTCATAATTCCTGTGCATTTTAAGAGAGAAGAACAAGAAGAAAATTCAGAGTATATTTTCTGTTGAAAGCATTGGGCAAAAGTGAAGTGAAAAAGGAGGACTAACGAATTAAGTAGAAAGAAGAATGATGTTTCACTACGCAATACAATATAGATAGGAAACTCAGCCATTTACAATAAGCTTTCCATGATGAAAAGCATATTAAGGGTGGAAGGTTAATTTTAATAGTTCTTCCACGGAGTGAAAAACACCCCAGATAAAAGTCGAAATATTGCCTCCATAAAGAGAACCCACATTGAAAACTGGAAAAGTCAATAGAGAACCCAGCTCATATCCAATATTTTTCAGATGCAACCTCGCAGTTTCAATGCAATTGACCATAAATATAGCAAGCAATCCAAAAAGTAGCCGTCGCTGTCAACACGATTTAAATGAAAATAGAATGATGATTAAATAACGTTGAGGCTGTATATTAAAGCCGAGAATAGTTGAGAAACAACATAGGTGTTAGACTAACAGTGTGAAGCATCGAATTCAATAGAATTATGAAATCGAGTGCGATGAGTCTGCGACCATGTAATCTTGGCATAGGTGGAAAATTTTGTAGAGAAGAAGAAAACAGATGTCATGCCCCCATAAGGAAAGAGAAACAAAAGTCATTATATCAAAACTTACAGACGAAGTTTCTTTGCTTAATTTGGAACACCCGCAGCTCCAATTTCTTGTGGGAGCATAGAGTCTCACAATTCTTGAGAAATGGTGTTCTGCAGCCTTCGTCGTCATCCCGAAAAATCAATACCACATCTGAACCTCATTTTTGTAAACAATGCCTCGGAAAGAATCCAAAATTCATTGTCGGACCTAAACTTGGGCATTACATCTTCGTTTTGTTGCAAGGACTTTAAACGATGTAGAGAAATTAATAGATAATTTCCGTTTTGAAATCATAAAACCAAATTACACGAACCAGAAAAATCTATAAGGTCGACATTTTGTTTTTCTGTCAGTAGCCGTGGACGTCGACGTCGATGATGAAATAAGCAAAAATTCCCATAAATGGGTTTTGCACAAAGACCACGTGAATTAATATAACTATAGTACTTACCTAGATTCAGTTTTCTTGAATTCTTTTCCCAAATTTACTTGTATTTTTCCTATAAAATCACAATAAATTATAAATTTTATTTTCCGCAACTGATTGGACGAACCGTCTAGTTTCACACTCAAATTAAAACTCAAACAGGGATAGTCTTCAATCGAGGTGTTTCACTCCATTTTTGAGTCGAACACAATGTCACTCCACTTTTTCAGAAGATACCTTACTTTTCTAGGAACATATTCTTAGCAATTAATATACAAATTTTGTATCTTTTTAGGAATAAAGCAGCAAAAATCCGATTGTACAAAAAATGTTTCTTGTGCGCGTTTTGGGCGTTTGCACCTTATAACTTCATAAATCACTTCACATTACTCCACTTTTCCACTTCGCACAAAAATTTCGGCATGGCATCCCTGTTCACAACTCGTTGACAACGAGGTTCACTTGAATTTCGAAATTGAGGAGTGCGTTCATAAGAATAGTATTTTTTCTAGATATTTCAGTCTGGATTTTGTGCAACACTGGTGTAGAACTTCTCGTTTTGACAACTAATTCCGAATTTCGATGACTTCAGTTATCAGGGATGTCGCTTCAAAATTTTTGAGAGAAGTGTCATGCATGGTGAAAATAACGAAATGCTTTTGGTTTGTTTACATTATATTTTACCTTCTCTGCTTGAGAAAACATGTTGGTTCAACATATGAATTTGAATTTTGTCTCTTTCTCTCTTTGATTTTGATTTTGAACGGTTGTCAAAATATATCAGAATGCAGGGTTCATGATCAAATCGGCAGGGTTGCCGAATACAATACACTACTCATATTGCAGGAATTAACAGACACTAAAATTATTATAAACAAATAAATAACAATAATAACAAGTTATATATTATTGAATACATTTTCTATTGTAAATTGTGTGGAATTCAAAACCAGAACATGAAAATATGACCGACGACGAGATATGCGAAAATAAAGTTCTGTTGAAAAAAGTGTAGTGACGTAGTGGTTTGATCATAAGTGGAGTGAAACACTTTGATTGAAATGACTTCGACAACCCTGTCAGTTATTATTTACATTGTCAGTTTTTTTTTCACTGTTCGGAAAAAATAAATGAAAATAAATTAATGACCATTAATTGCAAATACAACTGTTGAACAGAATTCAATTAAAATTCGGGAAACACCCTAACTACATCCGATTATTATTGCTGCAACCTGCCAGCGATTTTCCAACAATTGTTGCTCTCTGTGACGTTGCTCTGTTTGATTGGATCGAAAACAAAGGCGAACAAAAACAAACGGAGAGCGGTTTCCCGAGAAATTCTTCATTCTTATCAGTAAAGACGGTAGAGTATAGCGAGAATACACCATCATTCGTATTGAAGGCGCTGCTGACTGTTTCGATTCATGTTAAAAGTGTGACCCGCATCGGTTCGAAAACCAAGAAACATTACCGGCATACAATACAATAGCGGCAGAAGTCTACGTGTCAAAACAGCTGAAGATAAAGTAAATAGAAAGAACTCTTGCTGACTGTTTCGATTCATGTTAAAAGTGTGACCCGTATCGGTTCGAAAACCAAGAAACATTACCGGCATACAATACAATAGCGGCAGAAGTCTACGTGTCAAAACAGCTGAAGATAAAGTAAATAGAAAGAACTCTTGCTAGTGCGATATTTGTGAATCCTCTACCGAGATGTGTGGCGCCAATGTGACTGAATCGAGAGGGACACGAGCCCTGATCCTTGTTGGCGGTTATGGAACACGATTGCGGCCATTGACGCTGAGCACGCCGAAGCCGCTGGTGGAATTTGCAAACAAACCGATTTTGTTGCATCAGCTGGAGGCATTAGTGAGCGCTGGATGCACCCAGGTCCGTGAAAAGTTAATCATCCATTTTTATAAAATTATCATCGTATGCAATTTTTTCAATAGGTTATACTTGCCGTGTCCTATCGTGCCGAGCAGATGGAGGCCGAACTGAAGCAGGAAGCTGAGAAACTCGGTGTCGATTTGATATTCTCACACGAGACGGAGCCCCTCGGCACCGCGGGTCCCTTGGCTCTGGCTAAAGATATACTGAATGCCAGCACGGAGCCGTTCTTCGTCCTCAATTCAGACGTCATTTGCGATTTTCCCTTTAAGCAGCTGGAGCAGTTCCATCGAAATCATGGCAAGGAAGGCACTATTGTCGTCACAAAGGTGGAAGAGCCATCCAAGTATGGCGTCGTTTTGTACGATGAACAAGGATGCATCAAGAATTTCATCGAGAAACCACAGGAGTTCATCAGCAATAAAATCAATGCCGGCATATACATTTTCAATCCATCGGTATTGGAACGCATCGAAGTAAAACCAACATCCATTGAGAAGGAAATTTTCCCGGTAATGGCCGATCAGAAAGAGTTGTACGCTATGGAGTTGCCCGGTTTCTGGATGGATATCGGACAGCCAAAAGACTTTCTAACAGGTGTGTAGTGAGTCATCAACGATTTCAGTATGAATTATCATGTGTTACCTACATTTATGTTTCCTCTTATGTCGCTTATCTTTACCAAGTTGTACCGATAACGTCACCAAATCGTTATTAAATTCGTATGCGAACATAGGGAGAGACCCGAGTTTTTAGGTCACATATCCATTATGTAGTGGGTTCAAAGATATAAGAACATTCGAAAAGAGGGAAATACCCTATGTTTATTAATTAGCATTTTCTAATTATAATTTCTTGTTTTAGGTATGTGCCTTTATCTTACATCTCTTCGGCAAAAACAATCAACAATGCTTTACGCTGGACCCGGTGTTGTTGGTAATGTGATTGTTGACTCGACGGCTAAGATTGGAGTTGGCTGTCGCATTGGTCCAAACGTGACAATCGGGCCGGGGGTTGTAATCGAAGATGGTGTTTGCATCAAGCGTTCAACGATCTTGAAGGGAGCCATCGTGAAATCGCATTCATGGTTGGACTCCTGCATTGTTGGCTGGCGCTCGATTGTGGGGCGTTGGGTGCGTCTTGAGGGCATCACCGTGCTCGGCGAAGATGTGATTGTAAAGGACGAGATCTACATCAATGGTGGGCAAGTTCTACCGCACAAGAGTATAGCGGCCAGTGTGCCAGAACCGCAAATTATCATGTGAATAAAAGCTAAGACAGACATCAACATCAAAATTTCAGGCTTTCGACCTGGGTGTGGGTGATATTATGTAAATTTTATAAATTTCTACAATCTAAGTCTTGACTACTTAATAATGATTCCTTCGGCAAGGAACTGCAATATTTACCACATAAATCAATCACACACACACACACAAACGTTTCTTGGCTCTTTCGCTTCTTATAATTTAAGACATTTATTTTGATTCACTACCGTGTATTAGAAATTAAAATAATTATATTTATATACATTTCCAAAAAGCTATGCTAAATTATACAGAAATTCATTATTCTTTTAACTGTAAGCTAATATCATATTATGAATATTTTTTTTTTGTGCTGAGCATTATTTACAAGCGAAACATTTATATATTTTTTATTAAGGAACTTTAAGCAATCATGTATGAGAAATGTATGTGCTATTTTTACTTTAAACAAACGAACATGTAAAAAAATATAATGGAAAATAAACGTAATTCTCGAGGCAGGAATTCATTTTGATATAATAATAATGAAGTAGAGCTATTATGAAATAAATTAATAAAACAAAGACTTGTTCGATTTTTAATACGTTCGTTATTTTACTCCAGGTTTTGAAGTATTTAATTTGATCCCTGTAGGAATAGATTTCTTCTCATTCAACTCTTCGATATAAGCCTTGGTAACGAATGATTCCATGATTCCCTAGCAACGACCATAACGAAAACCTCACGAAAGGAAAATAGTCATATATTCCCAAGAACAATGAGTGGAAAGACGAACAACATTCTGTGGCAGGATAAGGAAATTCGATTCGATACAGCGAATGTGTGAGAAACTATTTGGATTTATTATTTAAATTTCAATTAATTGTATTTTTTCTTGTAGGCAGAATAAATTGCGTAAGGGCGAACGAATTCTGCACACGATTTACCACATCGAGGATAGCAAGGGAAACCCAGGTGATTCGGGACGCCTCTTAGCCACAAGTCTAAGGATTATCTGGTACTCGCTGGTCCACAAGAAGTTCAATTTGTGTAAGTATTTACACTCCCATGTGAAATACTTTCTTAACAAGCAACTGATTTAATCCATAGCAATTGGGTTTGGTCGCATCGCAAACATCAGCAGTCGTGAGGTTTTCTCCAAGGTACGAGGCACAACTCAGGCTCTCTATATCCTTGCCTTGGGAAGCAACACGCGTTTCGAGTTCCTCTTCACCGATGTTTCGGGTGAAACGGCTCGAAGACATGCTCCAATTTTCACCCCCATCATTGAGATCCATCAGTAGGTTAACTGAATCTGAATTAATAGATAATGGTTAACTATAACTGTCTCTCCTCGTCAGACTCTATCTGCGAACCTACTTGTATCGAGATTTAAAACTACGTGGAGCTATAGTGCAGTCGGGACAGTTGATTCTGTTGCCGCAGGAGCAGGTCTTCAGCACGGTGCATGGCGTGTGGAATCTCTCCAGTGATCAGGGAAATTTGGGCGTCTTCGTGGTGACCAACATTCGGCTGGTGTGGTTCGCCGATGCCAACGAGACGTTCAACATAAGTCTGCCCTACTTGCAAATCGCTAACGTATGTGCATTTACTTGAAATAAATGAACTAAATAACTCATCATAATTGTGCTTAGGTTCGAATACGGGAGTCTAAGTATGGACCAGCGCTCGTGGTTCAAACTAGCGAGACTGGAGGCGGTTATGTGCTTGGTTTTCGCGTCGATCCCCAGGAGCGTTTGAATGAAATCTACAAGGAGCTCTCGTCGTTGCATTCCATCTACAGTGAGACACCGAATTTCGGCGTCAACTACGACGAACTTGGCTCGGGCGGCGTCAAACAGATGCAGCAGCAACAGCAACAAAATGACGATTTCAAGTTGGATGATTATCAGGAAATCGACGAACGTCAGGAGCGCGAAATAAATTCCAAGCTGCACGCTTATCTCGCTGTGGGCGCGACATTGTCCGATGAAGCGGCGGAACCACGAGAACCCGTCTATTGCAATGAGTTGGGATTTGCCATGGAACGCATAAGAGATGGATTCAAGGTGAAGGATCTGTGGGATGTTATGCCAACGAAAATGAGCAATGTCGATTAATTTGTATTTTATTGTATTTATTATTAGTCATAGTTGAGTTATATGTATGCACTTTGTTTAAATACATATGCTAATTAAAGTATGTTCATTACATAAAACTAATTTACTTTCAATCCACACATTGGTATTATAATCATCGTACGAATTTATATTTAAAAATCAATTTTCTTGCCAACTACATTGAAGAATTTGCTGTTGCTGAAGAATGTTGTTCTTCTCTAATTTTTTGTTGTTCTTGAATTATAATAGTAAATAAGTGATTATATTTATAATTTCTTATTTTATAGTAATATGCATTTTTAATATTTCATATCACAACACACAGTTTTCTCTTTCAGAACGCTACACAAAACAAAATTAAACTCTAATAGGAAGGGTCGCGAGAAACCCATACAATCTTTAAGTTTAAATTTCCAACGATTCGATTCCAATCCGGGATTCGTCCCTTTTTTCTGGCTTCTTTGCCAGGAATGATGAATTTTTAAATTGTTTTTTGTTTTAAATTATACAATTACTTAAAGTTAATGTAATACTCGGTTTTTTATTTGTTGTCAAAACGTTTAAACAAATCTAGAGAATGATTAAATTCAGGCAGTTGAGAAATTATATCATAAAACAACTCGCTTAGAAGATGGACACAAAAAACCAATCTAAAATACAATTTTCCATGTTGAGTTTAAAATTTCTACTAAATACCATTTACTTGAAACCCAAATTATTGCACTAAAAACATAAAAATCCAATTTTAATCTCTTCTGAAGATTATTAAAAAATAAAAGTTAAAATATCAAATGGTGATAACACAGAATTTTCATAAATTCGTGTTAATGTTAAGTAGTAGTTTTTAAAATTTATGAAAAAAACAAAATTGTAAAATAAAAATTCGAAAAGTTTTTAAATACTATTTCAAGGTTACTTAAAGGCTTATGTAAAAAACTAGTTTCTCTGCTTGGTGATTAAATTTGTTTAGTAGAGTGTTTTATCGTTTATTATAATAAACATTAATAATTTACATTTCCAAAAGTTATGTAGAATGCGCCTAACTACGAATTGTCTTAAATTAAGACGTTTCACATAATTTTGGAAAGGTCAATTTCAATGAATTTAAAATAACTTAAATCTATATTGAAACGGACTTGAATACTTAAAGAGCCAGCAGAGACGCTTTAAAAGAATCTCACTTAAATCTTAAATATGTGTGAAAAAAGTACGCCTCGCGAAATTTCTTTATTTTGTGCGTAAAATTACACAAAAGTAGTAGTATAAGAAAAGTAGAAAAAATATTATTTGCCAGAGAACTAAAAACTGTATCCGCTAAGCTACTTTTTTCGCCATATTTTTCATTATTGTAATCCTCAAGTTTTTGTTTACCATTCATGTTGATGTTTCAGTGATTTTAACAAGAAGTTTGGTTTCTCTACAAAGATCAACATTCAAGACAATTAGTTTCAATTTCGAAAATAAAAATTGTATGTTAGCTTTGTCTTTACATTTAGAAAATACGGTTTCGATACTCTAAGGCTGGGTTTAATTTTAAATTGCCGGATGACATCTGCTTCAGGCGCGATCGTGTCAACGGTGGTGAAAAGGTATCTGGCGATCGCTTCGTCTGCGCGTGCGACTGGCGTTTGCTAATGGAGACAATGCTCTTTGCTCCTGTAAACTTTATGATTTCACTGCAGTCTTTCGAAAGTCTTGCGCTCTTCCGTAGCTTTGGACGATCCGCCGCTGGCGAAGCAGAGTCACCGATTTCACACGAGATCTTCCGCTTACGCGTGGTGCGTTGAGAGTTGCCTTCATTTGAGTTTGAGTTGTTACCTGACTTGGACTTGGATGCTATCAAGGTGATTCTTGATTTGGATTTGGCATTGTTGGCTGCAGTAGTTGAGGGCTTGCTGTTACGTATGCTGCGCTTGCTCTTGGTCACTATGACATCGGTCGGCAAGTTTAGTTTCGTCACATGGACGAATGGATTGCGGCGTTTGCGAAGGATCAGCTCATTCAGTGGCACAGTGATAGAGGATTTTTGCAAGTGAACAAGGGATTTCGATTTTGTCCGGCCACGATTGGATTTGGTTTTGTGCAACTCCATGTTGAGCTGCTTGGATTGTACAGTAGCGGTAGTTTTCATTTGAGAGACCAAACAGACGAATGCAGATTGATGTGTTGGGGTCGTAACAATGGTAGTCAATAGAGTTGAACTGCAAGAATAAGAACATTATATCATCATGTAATTGTGTCAAAATATTCGGTTTACATTTAGTTTACAGAAAACAATAATTTTGAATATTTAATAAAACAAAACACAAATTTTAAGGACATAAATTCACATTTACACACAAATAATTTTCAAACAATTTTGTTTTAACAATATGACAACTATTTCTAGGATCATACATTTTTTCAAATAGTTATTTTTAGTTTATGTTAATTTTATAACTTTTGTCATCAGTATTTTCGATTGCATTCTCAAGTTGTTACCTTGGCTTTGGTCTAAACTGCATATATCCTTCCATGTCCTTGCTATCGGCGTCATCTTCATCACAGGCTAAATTCAATTTTCTTCCTAGACAGGCCTTGGGAATTTTTAGACATGCCCCACGAGATTTGCTCCTACTACAAAAGAAGTGATTGTGAGAACTGAGTTACAATAGTCAAATGCGAATTTTAGAAACCTCTTCCACGCCGTCGTGGGCGCCGTGCGGATGGGTTTAAAATGGCACATTTCCGACTGCAAACTGTCAGCACTGCTGGCGTTCAAGCGTTCCTCGGGGAACCGATGAGTGGTGGTTGGTGGGACGGTATAGAGACTCAAAACGGAACTCAGATGCGAAGGGATCTTCGAGATAAGTGCCTTCTGAACGGTTTCTTTTAGGAATTCAGTGCCACGATTCAGACGCACCGAGAGTGTTTTCATCAGCGCGTTGGTGGTGGTGGTATTCGTTGTGCTATTATTATTATTGTGGTTGTTGTTGGTGGTGGTGTTACTTTGATTGTTGGTGGCCAACTTCAGTGGTGGCGGCGGTTTGGTGGAGATCACTCCGGTGGAACCTGCGACGACACAATTGCCCAACACATGTCTCGTCGGCTTGTGGCCTAAAAGGTTGGCAGCGTTCTTGGCACTGATGCTGCCATTACTGCCCGTGTTGGAGGATGCGGATGTGGATACGTTCACCGCGTTGGAATTGCTGGCCGAGTGACATGGTTTCTTGGCGTGTAGCGCGTAGGAGGTGGTCTGGCCAGGAGTTGCAACGAGCATTATGGTGCCTGGACTGGGAACAGCTGCTGGATCACGCTAGCCAATTGCATGCCCAAAAGCGAGGAATCTGTGGATGATGTAGCAAACAAACAGAAGGGGTGAAAATATGTCAATCAAGCTACGATTTCTTCGATGTGTGTAAGTGGGGAAAGATCAATTTTTGACACCCCCATCCTTCTTCTGACCAAACAATTAGGCCCACTCCTCACCCCTTGGGCAAGAATGTGTGCAAACACCGGAACCGGTTCGCTTCGAATTTAATTAATTGCCACCGTTTTCTCTCGTCCAAATGTCGAAGCGTCGTCGTCCATTCATAAGTGTCGCGAATCTACGTTTTCATTACACATCTAGTATTTTTTTTTTTTGGTAACCGAACGTAATTCGTCCGTGTTCTTCTGCACATCCTTCCACTTCCTGCTCGCACACACACACACACCCGCACACCACTTCTTTATTCTCTTCTTTTCGACTGTCAAAAAATTCACTCCATTGTTTCTTTCTTTTTCAAGTTCCCTGCTGCATAAATTTGCACTTAATTTCGTCTTCTTTGCGTCAATTTATACCTCTTCTTTCTGGCTGCAACTTTGATTTTTCGTCTTCTTCACTCAAGATTTCAATTTGTTTATAACTTTAATTGTTGTTTCTGCGCGTATGTTTTCAATAATATACTTTTTCTTACACACAGATTTGCAGGCAGTTTCGCACAGAATTACACCAGCGACGAAACTTCTGACAGTTGAGGCAAACGTCAAAAAAACGTCTTTTGCATATGTGAGTTCACCTCTCAAACTTCCAATTTGGTGAGTTTTCATTTCTCTTGGTGGTATATGTGGGTGTTTTGTTACATTATTGGAAGTTTATTTCTTTTCCAACGCCATATTTAAGGTACGTAAGTAAGTGATAATCGAGGCAAAAATAAAGAAAATCTTTTACACGTTTTAAAATTGAAATATATTTACATGTGGTCTTTACATTTACATTCCGAGAAACCCGACACATGCAGAGGTGAATTATTTGTGACAAACTGGCATCGCTAAAACTTAACATTTGGTGAAAAAATCAGCTGTTTATAATCTAAAAAAAGGCCAAATTTCATCATCACTTTCCTACGTCATCTTGGAGAAGGTTTTTATTTAATAATTTATTATTTAAAATATAATAAAACAAACAGTTGAAGTTATAATTTCAGTAGAGTATAATCTTATAAGATAAAATTTCAGAAGTTTCAGTAGCAAGAAGGCAACCCTGACAAAGGGCATTGTGGAGAATGTGGATCATAAATGTTCAATGTCAACACCTTCTGTTAATAACATAGCACGTTAGTGACATGTCTGTCCAAAACATAACACGTCCATAACAGTTTTCAAACTGTTTGTTAATTCTCAAACTGTAGTGACGCCTACTGTGCTTTCAAAACTGTTAAACATTCATTTTTCTCCTTTGATTTATGCCGGATGAAAATCGGACGAAACACGGATGTTGATAACTTCATTGTTTTTTCAACTCCTGGCTTTTCGATGCTTTCATTTCAAATGAATATTATAAAATATATATTTTATATTAATCATTTCATACATTTCTTTATATATTATATTTGGATTTATACCAATTCTGTTCTATCTTATTTTTTTATTAATTCTTATAAATCCAAAAAGTTCAAAAACGTTTATCAAATTTTTAAATTTATCAAAATTCGCCATTTGTCATTCCAATCTAGAAATCGATGCAAGTGTTAAAGTCATATAGAAAAATAAGAATAAAACAAGTAAATAAAATACAAATATTAAATTAAAGAAATTTTAATATTTTTTATATTTACGCAACTGTTATCAGAATTAAGATCATGCCAAATTGAGTGCGAATTAAGTTGTCCATCTGTTTATCTCCAACACACACAAACTCAGCCGCACTCACACTTTCCTCCTTCTCTTTGTTTTACCTCCACCCCCGAAGGCGTGTCTGCGCGAGACGAATCCACGGCACGCGCATTTGCCAAACAGGTTCAATCGGCTCCAGCTTCTGCTTCGGCTCCAACAACAACAATAACAACATCAACACCACCAGTGCCTCCACATGAAGCACAACTACAGCTACAATATCAACAACAACAACAACAAGAACAACAAAAGCAAGCAACTCCTCCACCGAGACGACGACCCAATGAACGATGGAGCAGCAGCAGGAACGTCTCTTGTTCTTCCCCTTGACCCCCATCACGGCGCCCGCTGCTGATGCCGGCAGCTGGCGCTTCTCATTCGCCACGAAGTCTGCGCAAATCGCTCCATGTTTCGTGCTGCAAATAAATCCCACTCGCCATCGAGTTGCGAACACGCACACTCGACGCAAAATGTTGGAATAGGTCGATTAATGTTGCACATATTGGATAATTATTATTAAATTTTTAGTTATGAAAGATATGCTTGAAGCAGGTGCCATAAAGAAATGAATATTCTAGATGTTGTTAACGTTTACTGATATTTTGATAAATATTTTTTAAATTATTTTGTTCCATCAATTTTTTATTGATATTCTTTCAATTATGTTTTTTTTATCAAATTTTGAATATTAATTTTACGTTAAGTTTTTTATATCATATTTTCGATTAAATTTACAAAAACCAACAAATATAAATTAAAATAAAATAATTAACAAATAAAAATAACAAGATTCTAGAAAAATGCTGACATGTGAAAGGAAACAAATTAAAGGCTGGGTTGTAAAAATATGCTGAAGTCCTCCATTACTACCATTACTTATAAAACTCACTCTCTTCTTTCTCTCTTAATCCGTCTCTCTCTTTATATGTCGCCTTCTCTCTCTTCCACTTCCGATACTGTATTTTCTCCTTAAATAAATGTTTTCCGACTAAAACTCGCTTCTTTTTCTCGTTTTTTGAATCCTTCTCTCTCTCTCTCTCTCTCTCTCTTTATATCCCTCTCTTCCACTTCCGATACTGAAAGTACCGAGTATTTTCTCCTTAAATAAATGTTTTCCAACTAAAACCAATTAATTATTTTTATGATCACTTGATGGAGAAGTTCGGCCCATGCAACTTGGCTACCAGAACGCACAGGACCCCACTTATAATTCCAACAACAACAACAACAACAACAACAACCACAGCTACAACAACCACATAAGAAGAAAAGGAAACGGAGGAGAAGAAAAACAACTGCAGTCGAATAATAAAAAATTATACCAACCATATTAAGAAGCTTTTTTTCATAATGCGAAAAAATGTTTTCTCAAAGCATAAGTTTCATTGAATGAGTCCTCATCCTTATTCCCCATCACTTCCTTCTCCCCCATCGCATCCTCTTCTTCCATCTCTTCTTTTCTTTTCTTCTACTTCCCTGTCTCATTCTCCATTCGCCAGCTTCTCCGTGTCAGCTTCTAGAACAAAGTTTTCATACTCATCCTCGTTCTCGTCCACACACAGGATTCGCTGCTATGGGTTTCAGAGGGAAGTCGTTGTTGTTGATGTTATTGTTTTTGTAATGTTATTGTTGTTTTTGTAATGTTATTGTTATTGTAGTTGTTGGTGTTGTTGCATTTGTAATAATAATACGAACCCAATAGATGGAGCACGCTGTGCTCAAAATTGATCAGAGGATTCCCTGCCGTTTGAACTATGACGCGATATGTCATCATATTTCGCATGTACCCAGCCCCCCACACACTCCACCACGCTCCACCCCACCCTAAAAACCAGCGCCACTCTCGCCATGCTGAGAAGCCCACCGTCCACAGTGGCGTGTCCAATTGGCAAGGAGTTCCGTTTTGGCGATGGAGCTGGTGAGCTGAATCTCGGAGGTGGAGTTGGAGTTGTGGTTGGATGTGGGTTCCGCTTCTTCGTAGTGGTTGTTGTTGTTGTCGTCGCTTTTGTCGTTATTGTTGTGGTTTTTGTTGTTATTGTTGTTGTTGTTATGGCTGTTATTGGGTAGCCAACTCTTGCCCAGACGCATATATTTCTCACCCCGGCGTTTGTGTCAAAGCGCTCCTTGCGGATTCTTTATGCCTCTGCTCCTTCTGCACCTCACCCAGCTCTCCCTCGTCCTGTTCCACCTCACCCTGCTCCACCTCGTCCTGCTCTCCCTTGCCCTCCTCCACCTCACCCCGCTCTCCCCTTGCCCCACCTTTTCCAGGGCGGAGTAGCGCCAGGTCATAACTTCAGGTTGCCATGGCCCGTGGACAGTCCGCTCCCTCGGACGTCGGACTTCGAACGTCCGTCCGTCCGTCGCTTGGTCGGTCACTCGTCGTTATGCTTGTTCGTGGTCGTGTCCACTCGAGTTTAGCGTCCTGACAACAAGGTTGCTGCAGTGGTTCGTTTGCCGGTTGGAAGCTTGGTCAGTCGGTTGGTCGATCGTTCGTTCGTTCGTTCATTTGGTCGACTCAGCCGGAGAAGTCGCCGCCGTCTTGGGTACGGTTGCCAGAGGCTGCTCCCCTGAGGTGCGGCGTTGGAATCCTTCAGCGAGTTCATGTTGTTGTTGTCATTGTTTTTGTTGTTGTTGCTGGTGCATATTCAACCATCGGAATGTCTTTCTGCTGTGTGTGGCTACCGCAAATCAATTCTCAGCGAGCTGGCTCTCGAAACCGGGTGCTTCTCTTCATTCTCTTCTTCTTCACAACTTGTACTTTTCATGCTCGATACTTTATCGATGGAGGGGACATAATTTTTCCATTGATTTCCATCTCACTCTGTATTGCGTGCTCCTCTGTTGAAGGGTTCCATTTCCATTGGCCAGGACCTTTCGTGTGCTTGTGATGAATGTTGGAGCCTTAATTGGATTTCCAGAAACATGCAAAATCCCTTTTGCATCGATGTTCGGTCATTTGTCGAACTCATTGCAGTTAATTGCTTTTTCGCTCACATCGGTATTAGTATCAAATATGGGTTTCAAAACCATTTTCCATTCCCCTCTGGCCATTGGTATCGATCAGTTTCTTGGGTTGAATTTGGCCATTCGTATCGAACAGTGTCTTGACCAGAATTTGGCTTTTAGTATCGATCAGTTTCTTGGCCCGAATTTAGAGACTAATTTTCGCATTTGGAGAAAAATATTAGGAATTCTTTTTTGGAAATTTTTGAAAAAATTCGTTTCTCTTCGGTCGGACAGGAAATGTTTCTAATTTCCGTTGAAATTATCAATAATAGTTTTTGATGAGCGCGAACGCGACGTGTCAACGATTAGAGGACCCAGACCCGAACCCAAGCCCTATCGCCATATGCCGCGATTTCCCCCCCCCAAACGATTCACAATCATTAATAAATAGTTCTCCTAATGGCATTTTCTCTCGTTCGCTCCCAAAAACACGGTGAATGTGAAATGTTCCATGCTGATTTTTAACATTATTTTCTTCTCGAAGAATGGACAAAAACTTTAGAAACACAACAATAACAACAACAAAACAACAATAGTTGCGGGAAGGAAAAGAAAGAAAAAAAAAACACAATACAAAAACTTTAAATTAAGCGAAAAATCCATCGATGAACGTGTGAGGGCCAGAAACTAATGGATTCCATATCGAAGTCAGGAGGTTTGGGTTTCCAATACCAAAGTCGAAGCCGAAAACAAAAACTCCACGGAAGACCCGAAGAGATTCAACTTCGGGAGATTAAAATTTCCAAATCGAACATAAACAAATTCCGCTCATTGTCTTCCCTTCTCTTTCCATTCGCTTCCCCTCCTTTCCATCCTCACATGGAGTCCGTCTTTGTCTTTGGTGGGTTCAATTCTTGTGTTCAATTTTAATTTTTCATTTTTCAATTAAAGTTTCTTTGTGCTTCAATTTCACAGGTGAGTGTGGCGAAGTGTAAGTGTGTGTGTGTGATTGGCTAAGTGTTTGTGTGTGTGTATTTCTGATGAGATATGGATTTTCCAATGAATTGTAATGAAAATCGATAAATCATTTTCGTTCATATCTCGTGAACTCTGGTTCGGTAACAGAGTGAGGCCAACTTGTTGTTGTTGTTATTGTTCTTGTATGTAGTATTTGTCTTGTTGTTATTGTAAAGTGTAACATTTGATTAAGCATTTATTATTATCTCCATCGTAGTTGTTGCAATGAGCACTCTTCTTCTTCTCTTCTCTCCTCCTCCTCCTCCTCTTGCTCATCTTCCCAATTGTTGTAAAAACAAAAAAAAACAAATTCCCCTTTATTATTCGAATAATGCAGGAGGCGCACAGTGGGGCACAAACCAAAAAAAAAACAACAATCGTTGATAACAAAAAAAAACTTCAACTATGATAAATTTGTGAGAATCTTCATTGAGAATGAGATGAGCATAGACTTCAACATAGATAAATACATATATGATGCATAGAATGATCACCTTTGGTAATTATTGTTGTTGTTTTGGGACGGTAGTGGTGGTGTTGCGGTTGCTGTTGTTGTGGTGAGTTCATTACGCACCGCCGATCATTAACAACGACGATCATCAACACGATCAGCATCAATGACATCTGCATCGAGATCGATCAGAGAACATTTATTTAATGAACTTTCTTCCGAACAACGAAATATGCCTTTCACTCAATTATTCTTCCATTCAATGTGATTCGATGAGATTTTTGGAAAACATTTGTTGTTATTATTTAAATCCCACTCTACTCTAACTATTCGACAGAATTGAAATGATTAAATTCCAATACAAATTATAATTTGGTTGTCAAAACCACGAATCAAAGAAACTGTTTTAATTACTTTTGACCACAATTATGATGAGTTCAATTCAACCACGGCTCTTCGACTGATGCCAATTAAATTACCGTGATTTTCAATCGTCGTAACGACAAAAACATTCATCCACTACCGCATTTAAATATGTTTTTGTGGTTTGGCAGCAGTCAAAGCGACCAAAGCACTGACAGAGATAATACAGAGATGATACATTAATGAGCTTTAATGACACAATTATCCTGGCGACGACCACATGAAACAGTCGATTTGATTGAAGTAGCGGTTAGCAACAACATTTCCGCATATCGTATCATATCATTTTAATCCAATCACAATCAACGAATATCAAATAGAAACAGGGTTTCTCTTCTTCGTGTGTTAAGAGAGCTTTCAAATGCTTCCCATTTTTAAAATATTGAAAAAACCAATCTGATGATTAAAGTCCTCTCCCTCTTTCATTATTGGCCCGGGGTTTTGTTCTAGCCCTTCTGGGAGGGCCACAATCTACTGGGAAACCTTTAAAACGCTCTAGAGGCTAAACGCGTAGAGATAGACCCCTTAAAGTTGGCATGGAAAGAACTCAAAATTCGGATTTTCCGAAAATATCACGAAATTTTCAAATTACTCCCATTTCTAAAATATTGATCCGAATTGAATAAACTAAGCTGATAATTAAAGTTTAGGGCTCCCTCTTTCATTATTGGCCCGGGGTTTTGTTCTAGCCCTTCTGGGAGGGCCACAATCTACTGGGAAACCTTTAAAACGCTCTAGAGGCTAAACGCGTAGAGATAGACCCCTTCAAAGTTGACACGGAAAAGAACTCAAAATTCGGATTTTCCGAAAATATCACGAAATTTTCAAATTACTCCATTTCTAAAATATTTATCCGAATTGAATAAACCAAGCTGATAATTAAAGTTGGGCTCCCTCTTTCATTATTGGCCCGGGGTTTTGTTCTAGCCCTTCTGGGAGGGCCACAATCTACTGGGAAACCTTTATAACGCTCTAGAGGCTAAACGCGTAGAGATATACCCCTCAAAGTTGACACGAAAAAAAATTCAAAATTTGGATTTTCCGAAAATATCACGAAATTTTCAATGTTTCCTAAATATTGATCCGAATTGAATAAACCAAGGCGATAATTAAAGTTCTGGGCTCCCTCTTTCATTATTGGCCCGGGGTTTTGTTCTAGCCCTCTGGTAGGGCCACAATCTACTGGGAAACCTTTAAAACGCTCTAGAGGCTAAACGCGTAGAGATAGACCCTCAAAGTTGACACGAAAAAAATTCAAAATTCAGATTTTCCGAAAATATCATGAAATTTTGACATTGGTCCTATTTCTAAAATATTTATCCGAATTGAATAAACCAAGGTGATAATTAAAGTTCTGGGCTCCCTCTTTCATTATTGGCCCGGGGTTTTGTTCTAGCCCTTCTGGTAGGGCCACAATCTACTGGGAAACCTTTAAAACGCTCTAGAGGCTAAACGCGTAGAGATAGACCCCTCAAAGTTGACACGAAAAAAATTCAAAATTCAGATTTTCCGAAAATATCACGAAATTTTCACATTGATCCCATTCCTAAAATATTGATCCGAATTGAATAAACCAAGGCGATAATTAAAGTTCTGGGCTCCCTCTTTCATTATTGGCCCGGGGTTTTGTTCTAGCCCTTCTGGTAGGGCCACAATCTACTGGGAAACCTTTAAAACGCTCTAGAGGCTAAACGCGTAGAGATAGACCCCTCAAAGTTGACACGAAAAAATTCAAAATTCGGATTTTCCGAAAATATCACGAAATTTTCAAATTACTCCCATTCCTTAAATATTGATCCGAATTGAATAAACCAAGGATTTCCGAAAATATCACGAAATTTTCAAATGTTTCTTATTTCTAAAATATTGATCCGAATGAAACAAATGAGGTTTTTAATGAAATTCTCTCATTGGCCTCAAACCAATCTAGTCGTTTCACTTAAATAATAATTTATAAGTATAAATAAATGCCAAACTTTGTAAAATATTGCTTTATTAAAAAAATTAAATATAATGAGATTCATGGGAAAAAGAATAATAATTATTTTTTTGATTAATTATTTAAAATAATTGTTAATTATTTTAATTATAATTATTTTTTCCCTACCAAGACTGTATTTGTTTTAGTATAGTCGACAGGAAGCCCGCTTGGCTTGGTTCAGTTGCCGTTATGACTTCATTTTGTGAACTTTTCACTGGAGGAGTTGCAATTGAAATCCTGGAACGTCGGTCCCTCATAACTAGTTATTAAATTAAAAACCACACATCCTTGTTCACTCTTTGCTCTTCAATACTTTTTTCCCATTTAATAATCTCCTTCGCCCGCTAGCGAATGCGCCCAGCACGAGTTGAAATTAATTTTGCAAAAATAATGCGTTTTACACGAACCACGCCCCGCACAGCGGCGGATTCCACTAACGTGACCGCAGCACCGGAAGCTAACAAGAACACTCCGCCTCCTCCTCGTTGGTCTATTCACCAAGCTCGTTACCGCTTGTCTCCCGCCAGGTTGCAACAGCAGCTCCTGGTCCTCCATATCCACTTTTCTCTCATACTTGCACTAACTCCTTCTCTGTTACTCTCTCTTTCTCTCTTACTCTATCTCTCTTACCCTTTCTAACTTTCACTATATGCACACAATTAAAGGCGGCGTTAATGAGACGTACGGCGACAATTTTTTGGTCGACGGCGAGAAAGAGAGAGGCCAAATATTTTATTATTATTTGTTTTTTTTTTTTTTGAATAATTTTCGAGTGCAAAAATTACAACAACAGATATGAGTGGCTTCACGGCATGCGCTACGTTTATCGGCTGTGGCTTCTGATGCTGCGTCTGCTTGTGCCCTTCTTGTTGTTGTACTTGTTGTCGATCTTCGCCATGCGCCTGTGGCCTAGGAGGCAACTGGTGAGCCGCTGAGTGCGTGCGCTCGCTGAAGGCGGTTGCGGAAAAGGCGCGCGCGTGCTGAGGCGCCGCAATGGGAGGGCGCAGCAGCCCGTTTCGTCCCAATTCAATCCACTTCACTCCACTCCACACTCCACGTCGACGTCGAGATCTCCAGCGGAGCCTCCGCCCGACCACAACCACACATCGTCGACTTCGGTCAGGAAAGGAGCAGGATGCAAGAGAACAACAACAACAACAACAGCAAAAAAAACAGCAACCTCTGCTTGGTTGTATTTTGTTGTATCCGGGAGGCAGCCGGAGAACTCTGAAGAACCTCTTCCGAAGCTGTGGCAACGCCGATTTGATGAGATGTAAAACAGTTGTTGCTGCTGCTGTTGTCGCTGGTGAAGAGCGTTGGTCTCATTGTTGTTGTTGTTGTTACTCATGTTGTTGTTGTTTTAACCAGAGGGGGTTCCGGCGCAATCTCTTCCGTCCATGCCTCCGACCAAAAGTCAAAAGTGTGTTCCCTCCAAGTAGGCCCGGCTTCTGTCCATGTCCCGTGCTAGCGAGCGACCGAGTCCAACCCCCCTCGAGGAGGACTGCCGCCGGATGGGTTGCCGCGGCAATCACACCGCTTGGGAACGCGCACGCTCAACCGCCCGACCAACCGACCGACCGCCCAACTTCGTGCTATGCGGAACGACTCCGGCCGACTCCCGTTGCCACGTCACATGGGGCGAGCGGCGCTTCGGTTGGTCCGTGACCGAGACCGAGACCGCGACCACGAATACGATGACGACCACGAGTACGATTACAGAACGATCAAGACGATGATGACGACTACAACGATGATGACGACTACAACGATGATGACGACTACAACGATGATGACGACTACAACGATGATGACGACGACCCAAGACAACGATGGCCGGCGACGTCAACAGCGGCAACATGTAAATTGTTGTCCCAGCAGCAGCTCATCTAGGCCACTGGCAAGAGATCTGAATTCCGGTAGCAGCCTCAGCAGGTAGGTTCGGCCATCAAGTGACCAATGTCCGTGTGCGATGATGAGATGAAGTATAGACATGGACTATAGATAAACTATATAGATAAACAAAGGATAGAGAGAAAAATCCCAGTTGCTACCTCTATTAAAGATAAGTATAAGCAACTAATGGAGCCCTTGATCATTTAAGAAACTCTGCCCTTTGCCTTTTTCTCTGATCTGATATGAGAATAAGAGACGAAATAGAGACGAAAACCGAGAATTTGTCCCACTGTAGTCCTCTCGTCGTTCCTTGAATTGAATCCTACTAAAACAATGCTTCTCTTTGATCCGCTTGTCATTTTGACGTTTGACATTTCTCAGTTCGCGCTCTCCACAAACAACGGTTATTCATTCAATGTAAATATAGTACAAATACTTAGTTAGTTATGTATGTATTCGTGTAAGGCATATATTGGCAACGCGATTCAATCGTCCGTCGCTAATGCTTCACTGGGGGTCTCTCGTGGTTCACTGTTGGCCACCTCGGCAAAAGTATTTTCCATTGCGGGGCAATTGACAAAAGCGCAGTTTGTCGTCAGCCTCTTTGTTGTTTATTTCCATCGTGGTTTTTTTCTTTTAATTCTCTTGTTTTTCTCCATGTTTGTACTGGGGCTGCTTTTGTGAGGCCGTCGTCGAGTATTTGTTGGCTCTAAAACAATGCAGGCATCGCACTTTGGTGCACACATCAATCAGAATCTCCTCCTCCTTCACCTCCTCCTCCTCCTTCACCTCCTCCTCCGCCCATCGCCTCACCACACCTCGGGATTTTGACGTTCGTTCGTTCGTCGGTCGGTTGTATTTGTCGGTTGATTTGCATTTCCGCTTCATTTCACCGAATCAAAGTCGCGGCCGGTGGCAACCCCGAGGACCCCGGCCTTTGGCCCATTGTTCATTTCACGTAAATGGGGCGTAACGTTCGGCAATTAGACGGCGTCTTGCGCAACCGAATTGCGCAGTTCGTTCGCCGGCGAGATGGCGCAAGGGGTCTTCTTTGTCCCGGTTCCCTACGAGTGGTACCAGATTCTAAAGTAAAGCCCAGGTTCCCTAGTCTATATCCATTTCTTCATCTTAATTTAGTTAGTATCAGACTAAATAAAATTGTGGAAGCTCTGAATTCTTAGTAATCCTAATAATCTATGCTTTCTCTAAATAGATTTCAACCGTTTTTTATGGATTGAAATTTTTGATAAATAAAATGGGGTGAATATTGAATAAAAAATCTGAATTGGTAAATCATAAAAATGTGGAATTTTTCGATTTATGTATTTTTATTGAAATTATGGAAGATACCTAATCCCTTATCCTGTGTCGACATAAGCTAATCCATTAAAATTGTTTTTGAATTTTTTCCAAACTTGAATTGTTCCACACAAATAATGTGTATAAAATAAGAGAATCATAATTTTCGGGAATAACATAATATTTTAAATACAAAAAAAAAAAATCGAAGGTTTATCTTCGTTTGTTATCGGTGTAAAAACGATTCATTGAATCCTCAAGACACCCGGGCCCAACAACAAAGAAGAGCTGGAGAAATTAATTTCAGAATGTTTCGAGCACTCCTACTAGAAATCCTTTTTCTGCCCACGAAAACCCTTTCTAATAATTTTTTTTTATTTATTTTTTTATGTCTGCCCTCGTAGACACGTACACAACGAAAAGAATGCAAGGAGAAAGAGATACAAACGGAAAATACAACGGAAAAGCGGAAAAACTTTCCTTCGCCATATTTATCATTTTTATATTAATTTCAGCACAGTTTGACACTTTCTGAGCTTGCGCTAATGAGCAGAAAAGACCGAAGGAAAATTATAATTAAAAATAAATTTAGCACCCGTCCGGCGGGAACGACAACGAGAATGAAACAGAAACATGGTTAAATTAAATGAGAAGAGTGAGAGAGAGAGAGGGACAGAGAGTGGGAGGGAAACATTTCATAATTACACTCGAAGGCCAGCGAAGAAGAGCCGCGGGGCAGGGGTTGAAAAGACGACGACGACGTGGGGGGAGACGAGGGCCGGGCATATGCTGCCTCATTGGGGGGTTTCCGAAAGGGCTAAAAGCGTGGAAAATATCATAAATTAAGGAAAGAAAAACAAAACGAATACTTTAACCAAACAAGAGGAGCGAAAGGGTGAGATGCGAAGAGAGCGAACATGAGATAGAGAGAGAGAGAGAGAGAGAGAAGAAGGAAGCGATTGCATGAGGGAGCAGGGCGAATGCACTCGCTGGAGCACAGTTTATGGAGCTTCCCGGGGTAGGTAGAGTATAACGTGAAATATAAGAAAAAACGAGAAAACCTAATGAAATGCCTTTGGTAAGCAAGTAATTAGAACTTCTCTCAAACTGTGCAGTAAATTGAATTATTGCATCAACAAAAACACTTTTATATTTTTTTTACTTATTTCACCCCACTCACACACACACACCCACATATAAATACGCACACGCACACCATAAATAAACCAAGAATTATTCAATTTATTTATTTTATGAAATTGAATGCCAAGTGGAAAACATATAATTTATCCATATAAACTTGTTCATATACATATATTCTCGATGATGGGAATCTATATTCTCGATGATAGAAATATATATTCACGATGATAGAAATAGTTATACTCTATAATAGAAATATATATTCTCGATGATGGGAATGATCTCTATGGTCTGTCATTAACTAATATTAATTGGTCGTAAAAGAATTCGGGAGAATCCGCAGTTGTATAGTCCAAGGATATAATTTGTGGTTAAGGGTGTTGCGAAGGAAAAATTCGAGACATTTTAATTGGTGGTAAGAAAAGTTGTTTGTATTGCTGTTATGTTCCATAATAAATTCATTTGTTTATTTCTTATTTTATGTTGGTTTTTATAATTTTTTCAAATAAACATTGATGTTTTATGAACGATTAAAAAATCAACAGTTATGAAATCCATGGTTATAAAATTAATGGTTATCAAATACACGATTATCAAATACACGATTATCAAATACACAATTATTAAATTTATGACAAAATCTTCTTTTTCTGTGCAATATTTATGGTCAAATATTATGGAAAAAATCTAAATGAATGATTGAGAAAATGAGCAATTCAAATGAATTGAGTATGACGAAAGAAATCATGGCAATTGCTGCAACATTTCATACAAATTAAGTTAAATAAATCCCTTCGTGGAGCCTCGTTATGCGATGAGGAGACAACGAAACGCCCCACGAGATGACAAATTACAACAAATGCAACAATAACTCATGGACAATGGGAGGGGAGAAACGAAAACGAAACGACAGCGAATGGCGAACGACGAATGGAGGGAGAGAAAGAGAAACAGAAGAAAACACATGAATACATATATGGATATAAAAATATGACAATGATAAAGATGACACAAAGAACTGCGAAATTGCGAATATTAGATCGTGCTGGGCAATAAATATGTCAGCGCGTGCGATGGACGAGGGGGGGGGGGGCCGGAGACCGAAACTGCGGCCAACAACGCAGACATCGTCGACATCGAAACGGAGACAGAGACACAGACAGAGAAAAATAGAGGCAGCGCGTGTGGGAGAGAAAGGGAAGGAGAAGACACTGTGAAATGGATCGCCGCGGGAAGGAAATTAGGCAGAGTTTGCACTAAGAATTAGCACACGAGCCTGAAACCGAAACCAAAACCGAGGCCGAGGTCGAGTTCGAGTCGCAATCGAGGCCAGAGAGGACAGCGGGATGGCGGGTGTGGACAGCTGGCTGAGAATCCTCGAGCTGTGAATGGAGGACGACTTCAGGCTGAAGCAGCATTCAAATTGAGTTCGTTGCGGGCGAAGAAAGGAGCCAAAGGATCCCCAGGAGGCGGCGGCAACGGCTCGACCGGTAGAGAGCCGTAAAACCAAAAGAATTTCGAACAATTTCACAGTGTGAAGGATGCGAATCGAATTAGAGGCAAGCTGAACCGGGTCGGGTCAGAATGGAACGGATCAAACTGGGTTGGGTTGAGCAGATGAAGTCATCCACTTCCGGCTGGTAAATCCTTCGCACAGGATATCGCACATGCCACAAACTGCGCAATAACACTTTGAATTGTTGGTCAAAAGGAATCCTCGCGTCTCCCCCCCGGCCGGCAGACGAGACAACAACACGCCTTCCGGCAACACCAATCGCATCAACGTCGACCAACGGAGGCAACAACGACAACCAAACTAACAACAACAAATACCAAAGCACAACAACAAATACCAAAGCACGCGCTCCTTGCGGGAGTTTATCTCTCTTTCTCTCCTTCTCCTTGTCTCCCTTTCTCCTTCTCCTTGCCGCTGTCGTCCTCGCAGCATTTCATTTGTCGGCGCTGAAACCAATCCAACTGTTCCATTTCCGTTGTCTTCCTTTGTGCACTTCCGTCACCCCGTCGTCCTTCTGTCGTCCTGCCCGCCAACTGAGTTGTAATTATGTTTGTTGCCTTTGTTGTAAAATGATTGCAATAAAAATGGAATTAGTTCGAATTGTTGGTCGTCACCTTCCTCTCATTTGCCTCCCTCCCTCCTCCTCCTCCTCCTCCTCCTCCGCTCGCCTTTATCTTCCGTGTCCTTTATCTCCTGTGAAAAGCTTAGCAGGAAGTCTGGCCGCCCCGTCGACCCATCGTCCTGTCGTCCTGTCGCCCCTCGACAAGACTTACATCTGTTCTGGCAACGCGAGCACGCGAACGGATGACTGTGGGCGATTTGTTTTCCTGCCACCCTCGCTCTCTCATTATAACTATCTTTCTCTCTCTCTCATTCTAACTATCTCTGTCTCTTCTTCAGCTGTGTTGTGTTTCATTCAATTACGATTCGATGAGCATCGGGGGCTCGTTGTCCTGGCGCCCGGATTTCGGATGGTACGAGGTTTAGGTCGGGGTTCACTTTGATTTCCTTTTCATTGGCGATTCTCTTTAAGCTACTTAATTTGTATTGAATTAACATCTTCATTTGTATTGAATTAGCATCTTAATTTGTATAGAATTCTCATCTTAATTTGTATTGAATTAGCATCCTTAGGATTAGAAGATATAGAAGTTTTTCTTTTAAAAAGTCTCCATCTCTTTAAATCCCTCCACCCATTCATATTTCATACTTATATTCATACTTTAGAAAACAATTTTGTAACTGAATTTTACCTTTAATATTATTCCTTCTACCCACATTTAAAAACAGGATTTCTATCGCCTATGGTTCAAATTATACAAAAAATTGTAAAACAAAATATATGGATTCGGTGCAATTTTTAATATATGAAGGTTTTTGAATCATTGTTTATAAAAATTAAAAATGATTATATTCTCAATCTATTACTTTTGAATACATTCAATTTAAGCTACCGAAACATGATCAAAGGCATTAGGTTTGTTGATTTCCCATCATCATCGCCATCATGAAGAAAATGAAATTTAATTAATTTAGCGAACTCTGTGGGAGATCAACGGATCAGGCATTTTCACGCCTCTTTAACGAATTTTATTCGAATGCTGCTGAAGTCATGAGAGCAACGACAACAACAACAACAATGGGAACTACAACAAATTTTACAACTACAAAAAAGTTAACAACTACAACAATAACTACAACAATAACTACAACTGCAATTACAACATATCTGACATCTGTGACATTCGCCATTCATTGTTGGGCGAAGATTAGAATACAATAGAAATAGCTGGCAACGCTGCAGCACGACAAGGGTTGCCAAAGGGTGGGGAGGGAGAGGTTAACGGAAAGGGGAGTGGAAAGGAAAAGGAATTTTCGCGCGCAAAATCCAATCAGGGCAAAGAATCAGGGTGTTCTTTGATGGTGGCAAATTGACTGATCGAATAATACAAAAGCAACATCAATAACAACAAGAAAAATAACAACAAAAAAATCAACAACAAAAAATAACAACAATACAACAATACTAGTGGGTATTAGCAAAAACAACAACAGCTCCATCAAAAGCTATAAAAACCACGCTCATTTCATGAAATTGCAAAACTAATAAATCGAACACCACCACATTCACAATTACACATGAACACACACACACGCTGACATTCTATCACACAGAAGCACTCACTTCGCCATCATCATCATCACCATCGCCACATCATCATCATCATTGTGAAACCCCCAATGGCGTCGCTGAGAGCCTTCCGTTGTTTGTCAAAACTCAACGGAAAACTCACCTGGGGCGCGCCCAAGAGGCACCCTTGCCCTTCACGCCCCTCGACTCCTCTGTACCCCTCCCCTCTTCCTTCCTTTCTTCCTTCCTCCTCTCATTCATTTCATTTCCACTTCACTCCTGCTGCCTCTGCGCGGTCCTTCAGACACGCCACGACGCATTGTTGTCGAAACCTACTAAACTATTATTATTAAAACCCAAACAACGGTCATGACTCGCACATGAGGCCAACTGTGCTTGTGTGTGAGTACCTCGCTCTCCCATTTGCCAATATCAGCGCTGAGAGTGCTCTTGAAATGTTTCAAGTCCAACGTTTCAATAGCAAAGTCATGTTCGCCACTGTCGTCGGAAGGAAGGATTCACAATTAGAGGACCTCGAATTCGGCTCTGTTCAACGTTGACTGGCTCCTGGAGGACCATAAAGAGTTGGATGAGTATTAAGGCGGCATGAACGGATTATTAGGGATCGCAAAATGATTTTGAAATGTCGAAAGTAGTGCTTTTGAAAAGGGGATTCCCAAAAAACAGAGAATCGAAATTGAAAATTAAGAACTATGATGAAACTGTTGAGACCTCGATCTTCCTTGTTAGGATAATTAAAAGTTCGATGTAAGGTATGGAGTTTACTATAAAACATTAGAACTTTGATTAAACTCCATTCACTGGAGTTACAAATGATCTTCAATGAAAAACAGTTTCCAAAAAGAGTTTCGAAATTGAAAATCAAAAACGATCCTGAAACTTTTGAGCCCACAATCTTCATAGTTAGGGTAATGAATGTTAGATTGAAGGTTCAGAGATTATGATTCTCCGTAAGAAGCTCTATTAACTGGGATTCCGTACAATTAATTTCCATTAACTGGAGTTACAAATGATCCTCAATATTCTGTTCGTAGCCATAATGAAACTTCATCAATGAAGAACCATCTGTCGAATCCCGAATCCCGACCAGATTTCCTTCTACATACCTCTAGAACTAATCTCTGACCAAATGTTCATACGTCAAGGGACGAGTTTGCCGGGGGATTTTGAAATGATCCCCAGATGATGTTCGCAGACCCTCTGGATTGGTGGAATCCATTCGGACTCGGATGCGGCACGATCGTAAATCAATGGGTGAATGAAATGTTCGATTTAAAATGATCACTCTTAATCGTTCGACTGTCACATTTTAATAATTTCATGGCGCGATCTTGGACCAGCCCCCAGTGGCGCCTGGGGCTAAATCTCATCAATAAACCCAACAACATTGTGCAGACCACAATAAGAACAATAAGAAGAAGAACAACAACAACAACAACAAACAAAATACTAACAACAACATGCTGAACAAGCAACGACAAGTAAAAAATCGCTGCCGTTGAGTTTCTTTCCCAGGCTGAGAGTCAGTCGACGAGGACTGGCCTCAGGAGGACTCAGGATGAGATGGAGAGTGAAGAGAGCGGGAGGAGATGGAGAAAGAGAGGAAGAACGCATATAGGGAACCCACAAATCATGTAAACCAAAGTGCTAAACAAACAAGTCCCTTTTCCTTTTCCCGTTCCCGTTGGGTCACTTGGCAGCCGGTGGAGACCACGTACCACGAGGAAGACCAAGACGACGACGAAATCCACGATACTGCATGGCTTGTACCACCATCACCACCACCACCACCACCGCATACCATCAGACGATGGCCATGCGATGCGAATCCATGCCACGGGCAGCACACGGCACATGGCAGTAGAATAAGACTTTTATGTTCCTTTAAGAAATGTTATTTATCATTTCTTTGGGCAATTTTTCATTCATGAGCCAGAGTCGGAGAACAAACCTCCCTCTTCTTCCCCTCCTCGTTGACGATGGTGAGCCACATTTGGATGGAGCGCCGGAACGCACTGGGGCACGCACTTCTACAGCCGGAGTCGGAGCTCCAACGGAACGATTCAGCCAGGCAGGTTCGCAAGGTTATGGCGAGCGATATTTTAGGGCCTTCTGGAATGGGCACGAGTGGTAGATGTTGTTACTGTTACTGTTGTTGTTGTTGTTATAGGTGCTTTCGGTTTGTCGTCTGTCGTGGTGGACGAGAGGACGAGGCTGTCGATGCGAAGAGCTGGCATTTTATTTGCCTCGATTTTTGACATTCACGACGCTGTATTAATTTTTATTCCCAACGAAACCGAACGAAAATGCATAAAGTACAAAAAATACACACACAAAAAAATGAGCAAGCGACCCATATCGAACTCGGATCGGATCGACGCAGGACGAACGTCTACGATATGTTTTATTCCATTTCATATCATTTTTCTTCTCTTTCTTTCACTCTCCACCTCTATTTATTTTGGGTTTCTTTGTTTTTTTTGGGTGGGGGGGGGTTGCGTGCTCCTCGATAATTATTCAAATGGTGAATTTGTGAAACGAAATTAAATCGTCTGTGAATCAGAAATATTAAAGGGCAATATATGAAAATCTTTATATAAGGAAAAAATATGTGTGATATGGGTGGAGAAAATAATAATCGTGGATTCCAATCGATTATCAATTTGCATTTTATTTGAAAATAATTCAGTTGGCTTCGCTTTAGGTTGGTTCCCATGTGAGGTTCTCATATTAGGTTCTCATGTGTTGCTCTCTTATTATATTTCTCATATGATTCTGATATTGGTTCTCTCATTCTTCTCTCTGTTCGAGGTCCTGTCACAGATCGCAAGACACCCGCCTCGCGACAAACCCGACCAAATTAAAACCTAATTAATTACAAAGGATGCCCTCGGCATGGACTCAAATTTCATAGAAACCATAAACCGAACGACGACAACGACGACGGCGTTCACGACAACAGAAAGAAACCGACTAATTTTGGGAAAGGCAGCTGTGCCATCAGCACGCACCAAGAGCCATGAAGAAGAACCCCACGTGGCCCGTGGCATCCGAGACCCGTGGACTTGGCCAACGCATGCCAAGACGCCTCTCCGATACTGATCGAAGCCATAACGCCAAAGGACAGACGAGAGTTAGATGAGAAGAAGGAGGAGGAGGAGAAGGAGGATAAGAAGAAGTGACAAGGAGGACAAGTAGAAGAAGTGACAAGGAGCAGAAGAAGTGACAAAGGACATGCAACCCTACCGTGATGACTGCGGAACGTTCCTCGAATTCTTCACTCCGCTGACTCAAACACAAACACACACCAATATATCCACCTTAGAATGCATAGCGACGACCAACCAATCGACCGACGGCGAGGACGTTCTAAAGTCCAAGGTAAACCGACTAATTTGATCACCTACCAGGACGCACACAGTCCTGTCCTGGCCCCGCCGAATACAAAGGACACCCAACTGTTCGACCAACAAATTGCCGAAGGGACTCCTCGGGCCCGAGACGAACCGAAACGAAGTGAACCCAAACGAGATGAAAACACCTTCCACAGCATGAGAAGTTGGTCGAAGGAAGAAGAAGGAGGAGAAGGCGACGAGGACACCATGGAGAAAGAGAATTCTCTTCGAATATCGCATTTCAAGGCTCATTTACGAATACATTTCCATAATGAAGGAAATGAGGGAAACTCATGAAAATGATTTACCAATTTGTTGTCTGCATCATTTGCCCTATCTCTCTCTATCTATCTATCTATCTATGTCTATCTCTCTCTTACTCTCTATGTCTTTGTCCTCCTTCGCCATCGTGTACTCCTCCTACTATCGTTTTGACACCGTGGTCTCGTAGCTCGTGCTGAACACTCGTTGACATCATGAGGGTCGCAGGACACCAGCACCACTAGGACTAACAACAACAAATACAACAACAACAACTACAACAACAATTGAAGGGAATGAAGGTAGCATCGGATCGACCAATGACCGTATCGGGATGAGACCCGAGTCGGCGACCCGCCGCTTGACATCGGTCATAAAAGGTGACAAAGCGCTTGTTGTGCATCTTCGTTTAAATATTTTTCTCCCTCTCTCTCTTTCATATTGTATTTCGTCTCTCCCTTCGATTCATCTAGAGTTTTATTATTCTGATCTGTTTACGTTCTACTTTGTGCCCGAGGCACCCCCGCTGACAAAGGTACACCGGAACCGTCCCCAGGCGACCTTTGAGCTTCGGTTTTGTTTCGACGGTCTGTCCATCCTTCCGTCTTTCTCTATGTGTCTCTCTGTTTGTCTGTCCCGTTCGTCATCTAGGCCGCCGACCCGCCTTCTTATCTCGGCGACTTCATCACCTCACCTCGACCTTTCTCCGTTCTCCGTTTGGTTTCGTGGTTGGCGCTGGATTCCCACCAGGCCAAAGGGCCCTCAATTAGACTCTGTGAGAGCGATTTTCCGGATCAATCTATGCGGAAAATTGGTCTGTCTCATGACACTCAATATTCATGGTTACACCTTAATAATTAACACGGATTAAGGATTGTTTTCAAGGATCCCGTCGTAGTGTGGCGAATCCCTGAACAAAATCTGGAGTAATCGTTTCGATAGGCGCACAAAGGACATGTGGAAGATGAGTAAGAGATTAGTTGAGGAGCGTGAATTGTAATATTATGCAAATATTACATCCTTCATAGCCTTGAATGTCTTTTAACTTCCATCCGCTCCTTCGAAAGGGCCATTTGGACCACCTCCTGTGGGGTTTGAATTCCTTCGATTTTTGGGTTAGTTCTCTGGTCGTCATTCTATCGGTTCATTGGGTCGATACAATGAACTATTGGCTGGCAAAACACACTCGAAGACGATGGCGAAGAAAGGACGCAAACAAATGTGAAGAAAGAGTTCAATTCGAAGAGCATTCAACAATCGGAGTTTAACGACAAAAAGTGCCGGAGCACCATTCAAATCACTCGAAGCATAATAAATGTCTTTAAGGATATGCTTTCGACTGGATGACTGAAGGACTGGAGAACTGAAGGATTAAAAGGCTGGAGAACTAGAGGAGAGGACGACTGAAGGACTGAAAGAAGGCAAAGCTCGAGGACAACGAAAGAGGGCCACTTTATGCAAATGCGTTTGGGGGCGCTGAAGTAGGGGACGCCGCCGGCCGGAGGGTCCCAGAGAAAACCACTTCCACTCGAACACTTTCGAATAGAGAGCGAACCAAAGTGTGAAGCGAGTTGCTGCTCAGATCTTGCCTGGTTTCGCAGACTCCGCGGGTCCCGCTTTCAACTAAGGAAGAACTGCAATTAGTGTAAAAATACAATATGAACCAAGATCGAAGTGAGGAAATTCCCCCGCGTATGCAACGGCAGCCGTTGTGGCCGCAGCAGGAAGAAAACCGTGGGAACGTGAGAATTTCAAAAATGTCCCGAGCCAAGGAACAATCATTTGCTAAACTCTCATTCACACACACACAGTAAAATACAAAGGACTTTGAGAGCAAGAATCAAGATGTCAAGTTGTGAATGCGCCTTCCACACCCCTCAAGAGGTTGTGGAGGATGGTCGCAGTCTTCGGCCCTTGAGGCGTGCTTGCAGAACAATGCGAACGCACCACTTTTGCAAGGGCGACAATACCAACAACAACAACAACAATACCAGCAGTGACAACAACGCGACGACAACAATCGTAATAACAGCTTCTCGAAGGAGTTGCCCCCGTAATTACGCCAACAACAATGGAAATTAGGTGCCTTATCGCATTTTAATGAACTCAACCCGGAGGTGGGCAAACAGTTCTTGTTCTCCTTCCCCAGTTTGTCGGACTCCACCCATTTTCACCTTCGCCCTCGTCGCGGTCCCGACTTCCGATATCCTTGTGAATCGTTTCGTCTTGGTCTTGGTCCTGATCGACATCCTCACGCCGGCGATTGTTTCACTTCCGGTCGGGCGTATCATGTTTCCGCTTCTTCGACTTCGTCTCCGAGTCGTCGGCCCTCGTTCGCGATCCCCGATCGCAGTCGCGGTTGACATCTTGGCTTCACTCGCCTTCGTCCTCGTCCTCGGTGTGACTTTAAAAGGGACGCGAATGTTTGTCCTTTGGATTCGGCGCGAAATGCTCGCAAATTATAGTTCGCTTCCCTGGACCTTTTATTTTTGTGCCCTCATTCCGGCGCTCAAATCCTCGCATTCATTCACATTCGCGTCCATTAACTTTTGTTCATTTGTCACTAATGAGGGTCGGTGGGTCCTTTGAAAGAAAACTCCGTCTTCAAGGCGCAAGCTTTGTTTGGTCTCTTTTCTATATATTTTTGCTCTTGCATTCATTTCGTTTTCGATCCGAATTTTGGCAGAAAAGTTTTTGACTTCCTTCAGGCAACTGTTCACATTTTGATGCGTTCACGCTTCACTGCATCGTTTTGAGGAGTTTTTAACGATCCATCGCATTCGGTTTGCGCCTTATCCTGAGGGCATTGTGGGCTTCAATTACTATCGAATATGAATAGTATTATATTTATCAATACAGAAGAAACTTTAAGAAATTGTAATTTGTATAAAGGCGAATTGAAATATGATTTTAGAAATTATTCCAAATCGGGTGTAGACTAAAGAAATATAAGTTAAATTATGATTGTCCGAATTCACTAAGAATTCACTGAATTTATAATATTATTTTTATTCTATAATTTTTATAATTTTTTATATAGGAATTTCATAACATTATTTTATATTTAGTTAAACATATTAAATACAATTTAGGAACTACATTGTTGGTGAAATGAATAGAACAGAAATAAAATGAAAATTTCCATCCATTTTTTAAACAATTCAAGTTATTTTGAGACCTTCCAAGTCATTTCAAAGAGAAATGACTTCAAACCTTCGGATGAAAGAAGCTTTCGAACTTCCTCTCAACGGCTCATGCCGTTTCTTCCGACTCAATCGTATTTGCTCTCATTGGATCTCTAAACCACTTTCAACAAAATGCAGGCCGCCCAGAAGAAATTAAATTGGGAGGTTGTGCTCCGTGTAGAGTAGCTTCTAAGACGATGGGGATTTTGCTACCGACTTACGGAGGTTTTACTATAGTCGTTGTTGTTATTTTTGGTGTTATTATTATTGTTGCTGTTATTGTTGTTGCTGTTATTGTTGTTGCTGTTATTGTTGTTGTTGCTACCTTGGATCTTCCATTATTTCATGTACAGCAACTACAAGGCAGCCGTCGTTCATTAGAGCATCGCTAAAAATGATTTACATTCGAGACCACAGCATCATCGTCTTCCTCTCCTCCTCCTTCGCCGTCCCCACCAGGAGGCTGTTCATGGAGCCAGCCTGCTAAACGAACAACGACGCCGGCACTAAAATGAAAACTATAAATTCAGCAAAATTTATTTGTGCAAGCAGGAAAAGTTTAATTATTATTGGTAGCGAGGAAAGAGCGCAATTAACAATTAATTACATGACCATAAAGAAAGCTTCTGTTCGACGCTGCGTTGATCGTGGACCACGGATCGTGAACCAGTGTGGATGGGACTCAGTGGCCAACGAAAGATGGTGGTACACAATCCACCGATGTCGGTGGAACAAGACCTTGGGGGGAAGCACAAGGCGGGATGGTCTCATTAAAACCTGGCTCTTAATCTGTGGCTGACGATCGGCAGGCAGATTCTCTTCGATTTTATATCCAGCAAGACGAGATAGGTCGATGTTGGAACGGCCTTTCAGAGGTTCCTCGATGGATCACAGGCGAAAGGCCGAAAGAAGCTTCTGTGCGAGGATGGAGATGAGCTTCTGGCTTCAACTGACCATGATGGACATGAACATGAACCATGATGGCCATGAACATGGACATGGTAGTTGGTAATAGACATGGGTTCAGGTATCTTTGGTTGTAGAACATGGAAATTCAAATTGCTTGAACTTTCCAGCTAAGGAGAGGACCACGAGATTCTCAAGAAAGTGAGAATGGGGATTCCGATCATCGCTGGCATTTCGACCGAATAAAGAGACCGCAAAAGGAATTTTTTCTTGGACATATGCTTCTCTCCTCCTTCTCCTTCATCCTCTCACCGCAAGTTCTTAAATTCAATTACCAAGATCTGGAACCCTCATGCTCGATCGATTGGCGATGATGGTGTCGACGACAATGACGACGGCGTCGTCTTATTAAGAGAGCAATAAATAATGGGTAAATTATTTGAAAAGCCTCAAAACATGATTTACTTAACTCGATTACAACACCCCGAGCAACATCGTGTTTCTTCCTTCCGTTCATCCTTCCTTTCTTCCTTTTATCCTCCAAAGAACCCTTGTTGACCTCCTCCTCCCTTCGTCTCGTGGGCTCGACACCCCCATGTGGACTCTTGAGGCATTTATGACATTACGCCGAGGAGTTCGGGGGAGGCCGGTGATGAATCCAAATGAATTCCCACTTAAGCATAAGGGAACATAAGCTCTATTTTAGCAAGAAATAAAAACAAAACAACAACAAAAACAATAAAAACATAAGGTTCACCCTGGGATCGGAGAATATTGGATATGGATACACCCCAAAAAATTTGATGAAGGGAAGTAAAATTTCCTGATTGGGGCTTGCTTCAGGGTTCGTTTAATGTTGTTTTTCAATAGCTCTTGTTGATGTTGGGTGTCAGCGGGGTTGTCGTTGTTATTGTTACTGTTGGTGTTGTCATCACAACAACATCATCGTCATCGTCATCACAGTCAGCGTCATCATCCTCATCATCGTCATTGTCGTCCTCTTTATTGACGATGGCCATGGGCAATGATGATGGCAACAACAACAGTCAGCGTCATCGTCATCATCAGTGTCAACATTGAAAGAGAGCAACATTCCGGCCACCAACAATTGATGGTGTTGTTTTTGTTTTAGTTGCTGCTGCCACTGTTGCTGCTACTGTTGTTGTTCTTGTTGTTTTTGTTGTTGTTATCGCTGCCTCTGTTGCTGCTGTTGTGTTGGCAGCACTGCAGGCACCCTGTGTTGTTTAGCAACGGGACGCTTCGGTGATATTGAACTTTCTCACTCATACAAAGACAACCACACACACACATACACACGCTGAGCCTTGCTCTTGCCCTACCTAGCCCCATCTCCCTCTCTCTCTCCCTATCTCCCTCTCTTTCTCTCAGGCCCCCCTCTGATGTTGTCCCACTCCCGAGTTGTCGCTGGGTGTCGCCAGAGTGGCGTCCGTTGCTCCATCCACAATATGTTGTTTTTGTTATTATTGATGTTGGTGGTAGTGGTATTGGTGAGAATGACGTTGTTGTTCTTGTTATTGTTGTTGTCACCGTTGGCGTTTATTATTAAATGGAACGAAGCTTAATTCAATCAAAAGCAAATGGAGTCTCGGGGTCTTGTCGAAAGGACGCACGTAGTGAAATTTAATTACCCGAAAAGGAGCTTTTTAAAATCCAATAAAGTGTCACAATTAAGTGCGTGGACATCCCCGGGGATGATCGTTTTCAGGATGTGGAGGGGCGAGTAATTGACACCGTCCAGTGGGGGGCGGAGAAGGCGTGGTCTTCAACCGAAGTTCGGTCGGTTGATTCGTCCCCGTTGTCGATGGGATTATTTCAATTTCCTTCAACTGATACGCTGTTGTTCTCGGTTTGGATTTTGTTGTTATTTCTAGGTACAAATTAGGTATTTGTAATTAAATTGAATTAAATCAAATACCATCGAAGAGACCTCTTCTCAGAGGGTGGTAGGAAAAGCAGGGGGGAAAAGGAAGTGACGGAAATATTTTGGAGATAGTAGGAAAAGTTTCTGAACTGAATGTTTCAAATGCTGATTTAACAATTCTTGGAATGAAATATGGCCCATGAAATATTTATACTAACAAAAATATAATAAATAAAAAATATTTATACTACTGATAAAGAATTAATAAAACTTAAAAATTCATATTTTTTATCACCGGAGAAAACCGTAAACCGAGAAATATTTGCATATGAATTTTCGCTCTTCTCTCAGTGAGCCAGACAATGATAATTCTTCCAACTACAACAACAATGATACCCCAACTACAACAAACCATATCACATCACACAGAAACGTATGTATCACATCACTTGAAGCCTCTGAAAGTACTTGAGTCATTAAGCGAGGAAATAAGCCCTCTAGCAAGCGAATTATAGAATCATATTCAAGCGAATTGATTGCATGACAGACGGATGGATGGACGGAGCCGTCGGATGAAGCATGACATTCATTGCAATAAATGAGCAAATTGCATAATTTGTCGGATCGGAATATAAATATATGACAAGAGATGAACGAGGAGTTCTCGAACCGGCTGGAAAAGAACAATTGCTCTTGATGACAAATGGGAGTAGCAGTAGCAACAACAACAACAATAACAAGGGTAATAACAACAATAATAACGAGAAGAAAAACAACAATAACAAGGGTAAAAACAACAATAACGGGATCAACAATAACAACGAGAGAAACAACTCAATCTCACTGCAAAATTAATGCGATGCGATGAGGGTTTCGTTGGTGATGATGATGGGGGTGATGCCAGGAGGGTCGAGAGAGGGTGGAAGGAGATTGTGTGAAGGTGGAGGAGGGTGAAGATTCAGATGCGAAGAGTAATTTGGGTTAAGTGGATGGAGGTTCAAGTGGTCTGGCTTCTGTCTGGAGTCTAATATTTGGCCAATTATGATTCTAAAAACATGATTCTAAAAACCGAGTTCCAAAGATGTGATTCTAATTCATCATTCTAACCACTTGCTTCTAAAAATATTATTTTAAAAACATAATTCATTATTCAAAAAACCTTATTCAAAAAACATTATTCTAAAAACATGGTTTTAAAAGCATGATTCTAAATAGATGATTCTAAAAAAAATGATTTTAAAAAAATTATTCTCAAAACACAATTTTAAAACATCATTCTAAAAACATTTCTCGATATAATTTCCACAAATATTTTCCACAAAGTCCTTCGGAAGATCAACCTTTCGATCCATCCTTCCTTCCATCAACTCAACTGTCCATGGGGATGGGGATGAGAGAAAGATCGATCTGTCGTCCGTCCTTGTCGACACATGTCCATGTGTTTTCGCTGCAATTCGTTACAGGTTCGGTCTTTGCTCACGGGCTTTCAATTCCCATCTATTTTTGAATTGTTTCAATTTTTCAACCGAATCGCATGTCGGCCGGCAATTCGTCATTGCCTGCGGGTTGTCTATTATTTTGTTTATCTACTCTCCTGTCTCACTTACACACACACAGTCCTCACACTCACACCACCCCACCATACATCGGGGCCACCCACATTCGGCACCCCCACAATTCCCCACACTATTCAACACACATAGAGAAACAGTAAGACAGACACACGGACAGACAGACACAAAGACAGACAGACATCGATGGACTGACGTAGTCTTGACGTTGACGCTTTGGCAAGCTGTCATTTATCCTCATTGTTGCTGTTGTTATTGTTGTCTATAGTGTTGATTGTTGCCATCTTTGTTGTTGCTGATTTTGTTATTGCTGCTGCTGTTCTTGTTGCTCTTTTTATTGTTGTAGTCACCATCATAGTCTTCGTTTTTTCTGTTCTTCGTAATAAATTATTTCGATGTTGCAATTCATGAAATTTATTTGTATTCTTCCATTTGATTGAATGCTTTAACGATTGAATAAAATTCGTTGTTCGTTTCGCTTTGCAGGCTTCTCAAGCAATTGTTGTTGTGGCCTTCAAGATGTCCTTCCATCAGTCATTCAAAAGGATTTCTTTAAACAGACTTCGATAGAAGGATATGATTTTTATATACATAAATGTTCTTAACTTTTGTTTAATATACAATTTCGAGATCTCAATGAATTTTATAATCTCATCTGATCTCAATGAAACAATTTGATGATTTTTAAATATTGATAAAATTATATTCACAATTATTTTTCATTATGATTTTCCAGTTTCCTTTCCATGTCTTTGGCTTACCAAAATGGATAAAAGTGCTGAAAATCTCTGCCCAAAGTTCATCCCATCACTTTCTGGAGTTTTTCTCCAGGTTCCTCATCTTCTCAATCTCTGGAATCTGTCACTTAATCGGGCTTCGTGTGTGACACACTTCGAGGGTCGTCTGTCCGTCGGTCTCTCTGTCGCTTTGTCTCTCTGTCTGTCGGTCTCTCTGTTCGTCCATCCGTCCGTCCGTCCGTCCATCCGTCCGTCCTTCGGTTTGTCTCTGTCGCCTGTGGCTGGATCCCGCAACGAATGCACATAAATTTCATTTGTGTCAACGACGAGACGTGCGTCGTGCGCAGGCGCAACATTTCCACAATTTGTTGGACAAGTGTCGCTTATCTTGTAGACGTTTAAATTTAATGAGTCCACAGGCGCTTCCAACGAGAAGCGCGACCGACAAAGCCGTGGCCAAGTGGGGGGAGGGGGAAACCGACTTTGATGGCGCTACTGGAGAAAGATTTGTGACGAATGGACAGACAGACAGACAGACAGACGGATGGTTAAGATGTGGATGGATTGAGTTGAAGACGTTTCACTCCACTTCATCGCGTTCCTTCTTCGCTCTTCACCAATCATCCGAACGCCTCCCGTACGTTCCAGGGATCTCCATCTTCTCACAGGCCACATCATCATCAATCGCACGATCGCCCAAGGGCTGGGCGTGTCGCGATCGTTTAGAGGAGGCCGGACCGTACCGATTACCGACTACCGACTAATTGCTCCATTTCGTTTCGTGGCGGCAGGCGTGAAGTGTGAACTCGTTGCCGCCCGATTCACGTTTGCAACGACGCGAATTCCAAGCGCCAGAACTGAGAACTTAGCCCTGAGGTCTCGAGATCGAGGGCCGAGGATTGAAAGCAAAAACTGAGAGACCAAGAGTCCAAAGCAAAGACTGCGAGGCCGAGGGTCCAAAGTAAAGACTGCGAGAGTCCAGAAGCAAATGTGATGACTTCACTTCGCTTCGTTGGCCACGTTTGTCCGCCCTCCGACGAGGCCGAGAAAATTATGACGGCGACGCCCCACGACAGCCTCCACCGGCAGCCTTCGGGCTTCTCCTCATCGTCGTCATCATGGCCATCGTTGTGATCATAGGTCTTGTTCTTGTTCTGGGTCTTCTGGTTCTTCTCCCTGGGATGGTCTCGGTTAAAGTGGCTTCGCTCTAATGATTTCGCCTCGAAGAGCTCTCAGAAAATAAAATCAACATCAATCATTTAATTAACCAAGAGAGGAGCCCAGGGCTGAAACAACAACTGCATGAAGCAGCAACAAAAGAGCAAGAACAAGAACAACAAGAACAATAAAACCAACAACAACAATAACAATGTGGTAACACCAGAGCAGGGCGTGTCCAAGTGATTGTATTTGTCCTTATGTGTTTGTGTGTGTGTGTGTTCAGGACGCATGCGCGCGCAACCATCCCGAGAGAACAACGTGTTTTAATTAATTAATCATAAAATATGGCCCGAACGCCTGGCCAAGAAGAAGAAGAAGAACCAGGGGAGGGGAAGAACCACATAATGGCCTCGAGAGGGAGGGGAGGGGTGAGGTCAAGGGAAGCCTTGAAGTGGAAATTCTTTCGCTTCCCCTACGACTCTTCCAACGAAACGATAACCGAGAACGAGATCGAGCACGATGAAAAGGAAGCGAAACCATCGGTTGTTGCTGCTCATTTTTCTTCATGTTCTTCTGCTCCTTCACAATTTGACAAATGTCCTTCGACCTTCGTGTTGTTGTTGTTATTGTTGTGCACCTTCTCAGCCACCTTCGTTTTAAGCGGAATCGTGTGAAGACACCTGTTGGGCCATCAATTTATAGACTTCACTCGTCCGTCGGTAATTGATTCCACGATTCCACATCAAGAGCACCCAGAACAGAGAAGCGATCATTTATAACGAGGACGAAGAAGAGAGGGATCTGCTCCAGTTCGAGAGAGAGGGAATGAGATCTCGGATATGTCCACCTGATCCTCAAACTCAAGGCTAGCAGATCCTACAGGCTTTTAAAATCTATTTCTTCAGGCTCCAGGTTTCGAAACTCTATTTCTCCAGGCTCAAGGTTTACAGACTCAATTTCTCCAAGCTCCAGGCTTTCAAACTCTTTGTCTTAAGGCTTCAGGTTTCCAAATCATATTTCTTCAGGTCACCAAATTTGATTTCTCTTTCCGGCCAGCTTCAGATCGAAATCCAACGATGACCAAAGGCTTGAAAATTAAAGGATTGATGAAGGAAACCCAAGAGGAAATTGAATCTCGATGACGAACTCCGAAGGAATTTCTCGTCGTCTCCTCTCGATCTCTGCCGGGTGGGCGGGGGCGAAGTGTGTTCCAGACAAGGTTTATCTCGCACGATCGTTACGATTAACATAACGAAAGCCCTAAATCATATTCTCCTCTCCTCCGACTCCTCGTGCGGTTGTGGGATCCTTGCGATCCTCTGCAGACCTGCGACATTATTAATGATGTGCTTCGGGTTTGCACCATGCAACCGATCCATAGATGCGATCACTTGTTCCCTCTGTCCGCCGATCTCTCTCTCCATCCTCGATCTGTCCATGATCCCATCGTCTGGGGCTGCGTCTGGTCAGGATGTCGTCTGCGCCTGTCCGATCATTTCTCTGGCTGTCTGGCTGAATGTCCGAATGACTGTCTCCCTGAATGTCCGTTTATCTGTCGGTTCGTATATCTGTCTGTCTGTCCGTCTGTCCGTTTTGATGCTGTCTGTCAGGAGGCAGCCAGTGTTTTTACGATCGAACAAGAACAAGCTCTAAAATCGTTTAAGCATGTCAAGCCATGAGAATCTCGTTCGTCCCGCTCATTTATTCGCTTTAATGTCTCCTTTTTCCCCTTTTCTCTCGTTATCTGTCTGTCTGTCCATGTGTCTGTCTGTCTGTCCGTTTGTCCGTTTGTCCGCCGATCTATGGGGTCGTTTATTCTCCGACTTTACTGATCGTTATCAAAATCAGATGAGTCCAGATTTTTGTCAGATTTTGTGTCGTTTTTGATGGCGCTTTGATTTTGTTTAACTTTTAAGCGCCATCATTTATTATCGTTGACTTTATTTCTTTCTTTCTTTCTCTCTCGTATACGATTTATGTGATTTTTATGCGTAGACATTACCAAAGCGGTCACGACAGTCCCACCTTCTCCTCCTCCTCCTTTGGCCATTGGGTCCATCTTCTCACCATCGCCATCATCCGCATTGGGAATTTATACAAATTTTCGAGTGCTTTCATAAATTTCTGTTTTATGAGTAAATTAATGGTATTTAGTTTTGGTTTTCGAGATATATAATTAATGAGTCAATCGGCAATGAGAGGGCATTCGGACTTTCGGACACTGGCTCCTAAGAGTTCAGATCATCCTTCATCAATGTAAGAGAAGATTTCATCATAGGAGTCATGGATTCTTGTTTATCGAAGTGCTTCATCGAATCTTCATCCTGTTTTTATCATAAGGTAATCAGTTTTATGAATTCTTTGATAGGAACAAGGACAAAGTTCTCTCTCATCGATTCTCAGATTTTTGAAACTTCCTCTTCTCACGTTATCTTAGATTTCCGCAACGGAAATGTGTAGGAATTCGGCCCATTATCGCCGACTATATGCCCACGATGATATCAAATAACTGATCTATATGATCGCTATACCGATTACCTCTTCTCTCTCTCTCTTCTTCCCTCTCCCTCTCCCGCTCCTCTATTGAAATCCAATCACGTGGACATTTAGCTGGCAGACGCCCCTCGTCGTAATCATATTTTCCAGACGATCCTCCAGACTAGACGGGAAAATTATTAGAATATTATGTTGATTTTCAACTCAAAGTCGTGGTCCACAGATCCATTGAAATGGGTAGAGAGACCGATCGAAAGAGAGAGGGAGCAAAAGAGCGAGAAAGAAAGAGAGAGATCGAATGATCGAGACTCGGAAAATGCTAAATGCAGAGTTGATAAATGTTATGACCAATTAATAATTGTTAACTATGCCAGCCGATAGAGATCTCGAGTGGTATTAATAACCAAAGGAAGACAGAGAGAAAGGGTGAGAGAGAAAGAAAGTAAAAAGGAGGGAAAGAGAGAGTGAGAGAGAAAGAAAGAAAGACCAATAATGCCAGTGGAAGAAGTGAACAATGCGACTACAAAGGAATATTTCGGAAATTTATTCAAGAAAATATGAGACAAAAGCCAATTTTTCAACAACAAAAACATAAACCAGGGGAACCGGGAAAAGGTGAAAAAAACGAAGTCGGTGAAAACCCAAAAGAGACAAGAGTGCGTGAAAGAGGGAGAGAGGAGTGTGAGTGTGAGAGGGGGAGAGAGAAGAGTGTGGGGGAGAGAGATGGTTGATGTTGGCGGCATTGTTTAAACTGGGCTCGAGTTTCGATTCGAACGTCTCGGGCGGCGACAAAATGTTGACTAATAAAATTGTATGATGCCCGATAAGGGGAGTCGGGATATGGATCTAGGGGTCTAAGGGTTAAGGGGTCAAGAGTGGATGGATGGCTCCAGGGTTAAGGGGTCCAGGGTTAAGAGGTCCATGGTTAAGGGTCCATGATCGCGAATCAAAGGGCCCAGAGTCGCGGGTCAAAAGGTCCAGAGCTCCAGGGGACATCGTGGCGCAAGCTGCAGGCCAGAGCTTGATGACCGATTCCCTTTGAGATAGCGGTGAGTCTCAGATCGATGAGCTGAGATCGATGAACCGCCGAAGATCCTCCCGAGATGATAACGGGACAGAAAGAATCAACCGCATTCCCTGGAGGGAGAGGGAGATAGGGAGAGATAGGCGTCGTCGTCATCGTCAGCGATGGCTGCAAGTGTAAACAAGGGAAGCCTTGCACTAACAACCCAGAGACAACTGACCAACGTTTGGACAGACGGACATCTCGAATCCTGCTGTTGCTGTTGCCTGCGCGATCACTTGTTGTTTTCGCTGTCTGTCCATCGTCCTGCTGTTCGCTCAGTGGGTGTGGGCGTCGCTGGCCAAATCCCTGGGGTCCCCGATATCTGGGACTTGTTTTTACCGGGAAGTTTGCAGCGGTTCCTAATCCGCTAATTAAGTCTTAACGGCACTTGCTCGAACCGCACGCCTTCCGCCGCACGACGACGACCCAGCGGTCGGTGGTCGGAGGATTTCGTGCGAGGGAGGAGGCGTGAGCGAGACCGGTCGGGGGTTTGAATTTGACTTTGACACGGGACAGGATCAGGATCAAACTTGGATTTAGGATCTGACCTCAGGCCATGACTTGGGTTGTTATTTGGGCTCTAACTCGGTCTCTGACTCCGGCTCTAACTCTCAGGCGCTCACTCAGGTAAAGATGAGGTGATTCTTCGCTCATTGTGGACCCTGCTGGAGGACATCGATGAGGCAGGGACGACCCGAATGTGGCCACTAGTCCCTGGTGGCCAAGAGCAGCGAGTCGATCAACAGGAGATGTTGTTCAAAAGTTGGTCAGCACCAATGACAGGGGTTCCAGGAACCCTTCCTTCGCTCCTTCGACCCTTTCGTAACCCACTCACTCTCTCTTCCATCAGTCGGAGTCTTCGTCGTCGTTGTCGGAGGAGGAGGTTCCTGGAATGCCAGGAAGAATGGGTTTCCTGCAATTTCCAGCGGAACGAAATAAAAATTTACGACAAATTATTTTTTACACCAAACACGAAATTCACTAATGTTCCACGAGATAGAGAAAGAAAGAGATATAGAGTAATAGAGAGATAGAAAGAGAGAGAGAGAGAGAGGAAGAGAAGCGAGCGTAGAGGTCTAAAAAAGATTTATGACGCTTTTTTAGGGCTCACGTGACCTCGGTGTGACAAAATCGAAGGAATTAGAAGGCGAACAACAACAACAACAGAAACAGCAACAACAACACATACCATAAACAACAATTTTGCGCAAGACACAACAACAACCAGGAGAGAAAAACAACATCACACCAACAACAAACACGAGGGCCAATAAAATTGGGAAAAACTCCGACCAAACGTCGACGTCGTCACTTCCCGAGAAGTGATCGCGTTCGACGGCAGGTACGACGTGACCACGCCCACACTTACGCCTCCCGCCCACGACTTGACTCCGATTCCGACTTCTCAACAGAGACGTCAGGACGCTGCGGGGATCGAAGGTCGCGAAGGATGGACGCAAGGACGAATGAACGGAGGGACAGACTGAAGAACAGTAGAACGGACTGACGTTAGGACGGACGAACTGATGGACGGAAGGACAGACAGATGAACTCATGGAGGGAGTAACGAGAAAATGAAGACGGCATCGATCGGAGCTGCAGGACCTCAATTAAAGACGTGTAAACAATGGGGGTTGAGGCCTCAGAATTAGCATCGTCATCTTCACCATCCTTCTCTCGTTCCTTATATCGATCCTTCTCTCCTTCCATCCATCGTTTCTTCTCTCCTTCCATCCATCGATCCTTCTCTCCTTCCAGCCATCGATTCTTCTCTCCTTCCAGCCATGGAAACATCTTTCTATTCGTCCTCCTTTCCATCCATCCTCCTGTCGTTCGCCAGAGTTGAGATTATTTATTTGCATCGATTTCGTCCAGCGACTCCCTCGTCCTGGGATCTCATGGAGATCGCTTACAGATCCGGCCTCGAGCCCACAAGTAAATAAATAAACAACTCGAGACTCGCCCGAGAAGAGTGAGGGAGGACAAGAGAGGAGGAGAAAGAGACAGAGAGAGAGAGAGAGAGATAGAGTAAGAGAGAGCCGAGTGCGAGCTGCTGGAATCGTGTGTTCGTAAAATGGTTGTAAATCCTCGGATCGGCTGTAAATCCTCGCTGCCAGAAAGTTGTTGGTGTTGGTGGTGGTATCGTTAGCTCTTCGATGATGTTGTTGGTTGGTTGGTTGTTTTTGTTGGTGGTGTTGTAAAATTAGTGCCGCATCACTTTTTGATTCCTGGTAGGCGGGCAAACAGGACACGAAGTCAATTCATTGTGATCCATTATTCGGACGCGTCCTCGATTTGTTTACCTTTGCGCTTGACTCCTGGACGCCTGGATGCCGGAGGAACAACAACAGGTAGGAAAATAGCATCGTGTCGTCCTCCGCGAGATCCGCGTCATAAACTAGGACACGGTTTATGGCTTCTTCTCTCGCTCTCTCCTCCTCCTCCTCATTCGCCTTCGCCATGTCGACCTTGTTGAGTCGTAAATTTGCGCTGCTCGGTTTCCTCGGAAAGACGGAAATGCAACAGCAGCCGTGGCGGATTTCCAGGACATCGTCGTTGTTCTCTATTCTTCTTCGTCGTCGTCGTCCTCGTCTTCGGTGTCCTTGCGAGGTCGAGAGAAAGTTGTGAATCCTCCTCCTCTGGCTTTGTTATTGCCATTTACGACATGCAAATATTGATGCGCTGACCTTTCCACGTTGCTCCGTCCATCTCTTTGTCTGTCCATCTGTCTGTCCGTTCCTCGGTCCATTCCTCAGATTCTACTTTATTACCATCCTCTTCTTCGCGTGAATTTTCTGCCACAATGGACTTCTTCGCTTTTTGCCTCCCTCGTCTCACCGTTGCGTACACATGTTGGCCATCGCCTGGACAGACATCGGTCCAGATCTCAGGCAGGATCTCGCAGATTTCAAATTTTATGATTTGAAATTTCCGTCGTTGTAAAAAAATTGACTTCCAAATGTTGTTTATTCTGCGGAAGCTGTGTTTGAGTTTCGCAAAAGGCATCGCAACATCGATGGACGTGATCACGCCCAACCTTAATTGCGAAAAGATTCGCGAGATTCACGGGAGTCAAGGTCGTGTGTCCTTCCTTCCGTCCGTCCGTCCGTCCGTCCGTCTGTCGGTGGTTTGCGGGTGGACGAAGCGTAGTCTAATCGGAAGTCGAGATAAGGTTGGGTCTAAGTCTGAGATGGATCCAAATCATCCTTGGTCGATGGTCCTTGTTTGAGTTCGTTGATACAATTGATATCGAAATCAGGACTTGAAATATTTTTCGTTCCATCATCATGGGCGGCGCCTCTTTTGCTTCCCACTACGAATTCGGACACGAGATCGACCAAGTGACAACTTCATTGGATGAGCATGGAGTGTCGACAATTGGCCAACTTGTAATTGGCAACAATTCGCAAAACAACAACCAACAATAACAACCGACAAATATCAACCCGAAACGACAACAACAATATCGAACGATAACAACAATATCAGCCTTCAAACAAAAACAACAAGATATGCCCTCAAACAACAACAATATCAGTCCTCAAACAACAACAACAACAACAATATCAGCCACAATCGACAAACCAAGCAAGAAAAACAATTGCAAAAAATCATCACAAGCGACTTTTTGACCCGAAAAACAAAACAAAAACAATCAGGAAAATCAAAAAACAACAACGAAAAACCAGAAGGAGATGGGTGCGAGTTGTTGTAGATGTTGATGTTGTTGTTACTAAAAATGTTGTTTTTGTTGAAAATGTTGTTGTTCTTGTTGCTGCTGTTGCTGCTGCTGAAAATCGAAGCGAAATTGCGTAGCACACGGCGAATCGGGAGGCGAGTCCACGCAGCGTGAGTCAAGTGCTGCCCAGAGCGATCCGACGTGCGTGAGAGACGGACGAAGGGCGAGGAGGGGTGAAGAGCGAGGGACGAAGAGCGAGAAGCAAGAGGCGATGGCGGGGAGTCGACGACGACGACGACGACGACGAGGGCTCGCGGCGTCGCTCGTGACAACGCGACTTGTGTAAATATTTTCGAATTGACACCTGGGGTGGAAGGGAAGTAGGTGGCAAAAGGAGTGTGAGAGAGAAAGGGAGAGAGAGAGAGGAAGAGAGAAAGAGATAGAGAAGAGGTTAATACAGATAGTAGATTTTGTTGTGCTTGTTGCTCATCCCAAATCCGACAGATACCTGGACTCAATCGCATGGTTGGATTATTAGCTGTACTATTTGCAAGATTTTCGATGGAAGTTTGTAAACAGACATCAATGTTTGTTGCTGCTTCCATATTTGTTCCTGATTCCATCTTCGTTGTTGCTTCCATCATTGTTATTGAAGTTGCTGTTCTTCCAGATGTTGTTCTTGTTACATTTCACATTTGTTCGGTTTTGTATCTTACGGATGTCATCATCTGTGCATCTTTCATTCACGTGTATTTTTCGAAAATCAAATTCACAAAACCACATTCGTCCGATTACTAATTCATTGGCTTGTTGAAAATGTTGTTTCCTCATTTGCATCTGCATCTTGTAGTTGCGTCAATTGAACTGATCGAGATACAAATACACAGATACTTTCTTCTCCACATGGCCATGTCTATCTATCTATCTGTATCTGGCAGATATCTTGTTATCCCGTCTAGACAGTTAGTAATTGCAGTTGTGATATTATTTGTAAATAATTTCAAAATTTCTCTTGTTTTCCAAGCGATTCCGACTCGTTCACGTCTCTTTCTTCGGCCTCGTCGGCTCCTGTCATTCGATGTTTACAAGAGTCGATTTATTTATTCACATCTCCCTCTCTCCATCTCCCTGTCTCTTTCTCTCTCTCTTCTTCATGTGCATATTCCCCTCCACCTCGCTCCCTCTTTCTATCAGTTGGTTCGATATCGATCGTTAATTTGCGAAATAAGTTGTTTTTCGTGTTTTCAACTCCTTCTGGTGGTGGAGGAGGAGGATCGATGGGCGTAAATGGAAATCACGCCATGGATCGAGGATTCTCTTCTTGAAATCTCGATGGCTCCACCATCGACTCCTTGTAATAGATTCCCCCTTCCTTCCTACACCTCTCTTCACCTTCAACCAACCTTCATTCTCCTTAGATTGACCTGTTTTTCCTCTTTTTTCACATTGCACAAATGTGTTGTTGCTATCGCATCCCATGCACCAACATTTCTGGTGTCAACATGCATCCGCAGCGCCCTCTGGCGATCTCGCGATGTCCTGGCGTGTCACGTGAGGCCCCCCCAGTCCATTGTCTTTCGATCCTTCGCCCCGGTCTCTTCGGCCGACTCCCCCTGATTTCGTGTTCGCTTCTCCTCAGGCGTGTGGCCAACTGTGCTTGTGGTAGTTGACAACACATTGGGGGGACTCTTTTTTTTATCTCATCGGGACCCAACCAAGCAGGTGAAACAGGTGGAGAAGGAATACAGATGGGAGAGAGAAGGAGGGGAGAGAACGAAGTAATATAAAAAAATGATGGAAAGAGAGAAAAAGAGATGAGTACGAGGAGGTTTCATATAAGTGATGGGTTTCTTGTCAACTACTTCAATGGTTCAAACTCCATTAACAAAATTTGATTCCATCTTCATTAAGTCCCGTGTTCAACCATGATTTCATGTTCAACTATGATTTCATGTTCAACTAAAATTTTAGCTTCAACTAAGACTCCTTGTTAAACTTGAATTTCTTGTTCAACTATGATTTCATGTTCAACAAAAAAATGTAAGTTCAATTAAAACTCCTTGTTCAACTTCAATTCAATTCTTCAACTTTAATTCTTTTTTGAACTACATAACCTCTTTCAACTTAAATTCCCTGCTGAACATGGCTTCCTTTCCCCACCTTTGGCTCCACGTTCAACTCCATTTCGAAGAACCACGACTGGAGGACGAGGGGTCGACAGAGGAAAGGACGCGGGTGGCAGGAAGAGACGCCAATAAATGTCGCTCAAGGTGCTCATTATTTCTGACGAACAGCTGATCGTGGCACTAATGGACGGGAATGAATTATGGCCAGCTAAAAGCGTGCAATAAAACGGGCGAAAAGAGAGCGAAAAGGGGAAGAGAGAAAGGAGTGAGAGGAAGAGGGGAGAGAGAGGGAGGTATGTGGAGCGATGAAGGAGAGAGAGGTGGGATCTCAGTGGCGAAAGAAAGAGATAGAGAGGGGAAATTGGATCAGAAGAGAGCGAGAGAGAGAGAGACGAAGGGGAATTAGAAGAGAAGACCCGCAAACGACGCGGTGGCGAAAAGTGCGAATGTCAAAACCTGACAACGACCAACGGACCACGATCGAAGGAAGCAACATGGCGGCCAACGACAACAACACTGAACACAGCCGCTGAGCTGCGATTAATTGGCAGGAAAATAATCGTTGTAAGTGCTGGAACGAGGGGCGTGGGCGGGGGCGGGGGACGGTGGACGCAACGTGAACACAAAACAGAGGCCGATAAAACAAGAGCTGTCAACTGTCGAATTGCCATAACAAAGAAAGAGAGAGAGAAAGCTAGAAAGAGCAAGTGAGCGAGAGAGAAGGACCATGAAAGGGGAGAGAGAGGGGGCCATGAAAGGGGTGAGAGAGAGAGAGGGGGCCATGAAAGGGGGGTAGGAGAGAGAGATGGGGCTGATGAGTGAAACCGCCGGGCCTCTCGACGTCCGATGGAAGCTCGTGGGGCGCTCTTGGCACTTAATTAATTTTATTAAAATTCCTTCGCGAACGTCGACGATGACCCTGGGGGGAGGTAGGAAAAGAAGGAAGGAAAAACAACGCGGAAGGAGGCGAACAGAATTGCGATTAAACGCTGTCGATTAATCAGAGCGGCGAGCGAACGGCGCGTCGACGTTGTTCGAAGTGGCAGGAAGGAAGGAGCAACAGCAACAGCAGCTGCTGCAACGATTGGTTGTTGTTGGCGTGTCCAATGCGACGATTGCCAAATGCGGTCGAGGCGGCCGGGGCAACAACAACGACGAGCGAGAGAAGCTCCCCAACCACAGAGATATGGGCGTAGGCCACGCCCCCCAACGAGTGGTGAGAGTTCATCACACATTGTTGTTGTTGCAATAGTCGTAGTCGTCGTCGTTGTTTTTTTTCACCATCGTCGTTGTTGCTGTTTTCTTCAACATCGTCGTTGTTGTTTTATTCATCATCCACACTGTTGTTGTGGTTTTCTTCATCATCCACATTGTTGTTGTCGCTTTGTTAACCACCATCGCAGTGGCCGCCGTATCCATTGGACAGAGCGAGAAAGCGAACATGAACCACGCCTTCTCCAACTCGACCCGAACTCATTCCATCGCATTGTTGAATGCCTATCGCCATCTCTTTCGTCGTGTAATTTATGCTCCACGCAGTCCAATTGGATTTTGGTCATCGCTCTATTCGTCTTGCTCACTCCTGCGCCAACAGCCACCTCGGAGCCATGTTGTCTGCCTTCTCGTTCGCACAGTTTTCACCACAGTTGGCGCTGAATTCACCACGGTCGCCTGTAGCTGCGCTGCTCCGATGCCCAGGTAGCCGCCGTCGTCGTCGTCGACGTTTTCGCCCTCTCTCGCTCACTCGCACACGCGATGTCCGAAGCGCACTCGTGCGCCCTGTCGTTCACTCGACCAACCCGACTCGTTGCGTCTCGCTCTCGCCCCGGCGTTCGTTCGTGTGTTCGCTCGGGTGGCTCGCGCCGTCGCAACGCATCGGATCGTGTCGCACTCGGTTTCAGTGCCGAGGCGTACCCTGCATGTGGCATATGGAATCCCGCTGCACGCGCAACAACAACACGCACGCAACGCACCGCACGAGTGAAGAGCACACGAACAAGAAGCACAAGAACAACAACACTGAGTACAACAACCACCACGACGGTCGCCGCATGTTGTGAGCGGTGAACAGCGAGATCTCGCCGAGCTAGAATTTCAGGAGTCTTCAGTCCTGCTGCGAATCTCGTGTCGGAAAGTCTAGCGTTCATGCTGTTCGCAAGCGACATCGCCATCGACAACGAAATCGCATCGACCTCGTCATCGCAATCGACGTAGAATCGACCTCACCATCGATATTAAATCGACCTCGCAATCGATATCAAATCAACCTATCCATCGGTATCAAATCGACCTCTCGTATCGTCCGATAGACAGACAGAAAGTTCTATAGTTTGATAAATCGACCCACAGACACTTTTCGGCCGCGCAAAGAAACCACCGTCGTCGAATCCAATCCGTGTCGCGAATCGTCGGACGCAGCATCGACCGCCGGAGCCGCGAGTTCCACGGGGCGCCACCGAACTCCGACGAGTGGCCTTCGTCGTCCTTCGTGACATTGTGTGTGTGAAAAAATAAACAAACAACAAATTGAAACAAAGTTAAAATAAAAATTGAAACAGAATTCAAACAAAGTGAAAACAAAACAGAAACAAGTGTAAACTCAAACCCATTCTTTCTTTCGGACTAAACCCCAGCACAACCCACCCGACAAGATGATGATGAACGCCTTCATCGACCCCTCGACCCCCTCGCAGCACCACCTGGCCTCCTACGGGCTCCGCATGTCGCCGACGACCAGCGGCTCCCAGCAGCAACAGCAGCAGTCGGACCTCGTGGGCAGCGCGCAGCAGCAGCAGCAACAGCAGCAGCAACAACAGCAACAACAACAGCAGCAGCATCAGCAACACCTGGACTCGGCCGCCCTCATGTCGTCCTCGATGTCGATCAGCAACTCCTCGGACATGTCGTCGCCCGCATCCGCCTCGGCCTCGGCCGCCGCAGCCGCCGCCTATCAAAACTCCGGCTACGGCCACTTCAACTCTCAGCTCGGATCCGCGTACGCTTCGCGCGATTTCCTGCTCGGCGCCCGTCGCTCCGACAACGACTACATGTCGTCGTCGGCGGCAGCAGCAGCGGCAGCGGTCGGCGGCTCCTCGGCAGCGGCCGATTCGATCTTCCCCACATTTCCCGCGTCGCACGTGAATCACGCCGAGCTGAGCGCGTCGTCGGCGTTCGGCAATCATCCGTTCCACACGCACGCCGCCGCCGCCCACCACGCCCACGCCCACCAGCACCACCAGATGCGCATGGGCATCGCCGGGGCCTCGGACTACGCCCACCCGTACGCCCATCACGCCGCCGCCGCCGCCCAACATCACTCGCAATTCCCGTCGGTCCATCATCACGCCGCGGCCGCCCATCATCAGCACGCGGCGATGTCGGCGATGCATCCGGCGGGCGCCGGCGCCTTCCTGCGGTACATGCGCCACCAACCGTCGGCTGCGGCGGCCATCAAGCAGGAGATGCAATGCCTCTGGGTCGATCCCGATCAGCCGGTGGGGCCGGCGGGCCGCAAGACCTGCAACAAGATCTTCCACTCGATGCACGAGATCGTCACGCATCTGACGGTGGAGCACGTCGGTGGGCCGGAGTGCACGACGCACGCGTGCTTCTGGATCGGCTGCAGCCGCAACGGGCGCCCCTTCAAGGCCAAGTACAAGCTGGTCAACCACATCCGAGTGCACACGGGCGAGAAACCCTTCGCCTGCCCCCATCCCGGCTGCGGCAAGGTGTTTGCGCGCAGCGAGAACCTCAAGATCCACAAGCGGACTCATACCGGTAAGTTCAGCTCTCTTCTTCTCTCTATCTTTATGACCCACACTACCCGAAATCGTGGTGGCCCGTCTCATACCCGAAACCGTGGTGGCCCGCCTCGTGGGAATTTCTCGAGGCGTCGCCCGGTGACCCGACGACAACAGGTGACCACGACTAAAGCCCTTTACAACATCGTGTTCGATCCCAAGTCGAGTATTTGTTTCTGTTGTTGCCAGAGGTCGAAGTCGATCCGGCGGATAATCGCGCGACAGCGACTTCGGCTAATCCAACGGCTCAATATCGGACAGATTTACCAAGTAACTCGCTTTTGTATTGATTGCCGGGGCGTATCCACAACGAGTAAAGTTCGACGTGAACTTCTTCCTATGTCCATCTTTCGAGTTGAAGAAACAAACAAAAATCTTGAATGCAGCATTCGGTTCTTTCGGACTCGTGGAATCTCTTGGATTCCATATTTTTATCTGTTGAATATTTTCCTCGTTCGCCTCTAAATCGCTCATTAATATGGATTATCGTTGAGCTTCATTAACGGGGGCCCCGAAGATGGGGCTCAAAACACGACGAGTCCCTCGATCTACCTGCCGACGTCGCTATCGCAGTCGACGTCTCTGTGCGTGGTATTCTGCAGATACTTTATATCTTTAATTAAAACGACGCGTTGAAATTCGATAAAAATAATTTGTAACGATTTGTCATTCTATTAACTTCGACGGATGGACGGACGGACGGACGGACGGACAGATGGCGATGGAGACTGAGACTAAGATGAAATGTATCCAGTGGATGTGTGTTTGGTTAATCTGCAAGATAGAAATATTGAGAAATTAATTTCATGTCCGAAGCGCGCGTTTCACAGTCAGATCCACAGATGGAACCGGTAACCGACAGAGACAGAGACCGATGATGGGACGGACAGAGAACGATGGAGATGGACAGAGAGAGAGAGAGAGAGAGAGAGAAACAGTTCAAATACGTGAATGTATCGCTATCGGATGGCGGGCGTGTATTCGTGAGATATACGATTTGATATCCGTTAAATGAGCATCGAATTCGTCCGAGTGAATTTTTTTTTTGGGCGGCATCTCGAAAACCGCATATCATTGGAAAGTAATTAAAATGTAACTCAGGCGTCGACGACGACGATGCGAGGAACCCTCGATGGCTTGACCTACCGACAAGGTATCCGATGGATTGACGAACGAACGACCGATCGACCGGCCGACGGATCGATCGACAGACGCCGGATTGGGCGCAAGTGATGGATCACTGTTTAATTTGTTCCTCCTCTCCTCGCTCACATCGGCCGCCGTCTCATGTTGTTCCGATCCAAATACATTCGCCTACGGTCGAACGCAGGCGGAACTTGGAGAAGATATTCTCTCGCGCGATTACCAAGCAGATTTTCTTCAATATCTTCAATTCGACTTCGTTAGTCTCGTCGCTCGGGACGTGTAGCTGAGCGTGCACAATCGGCATCATCGCCGCGATACAACGACTAGCTTCAAAAAAGCCGCTCGCTTCGAAGTTCGGCCCGCCGAAGAGGCAACAACTTAATTTTCCAATTAAAAGAACGATTGCTTTTCGATTTTTTTTAATTAAACTGCGACCGGGGTCGCCGACACTCTTCCGTCTTCTTCTACACACAATGGACCTCTTCCTTCGCCTCTCTCTACCTTGGTTCCTCTTTCTTGATTCCTTTTCCTTGATTCCTCTGCCTTGGTCTCTCTTCCTCGATTCCTCCTCCTTCATATGTTTCCTTCCACTTCGCACCTCAAGTGTCAAGTGGCGTTTAAACACTTGAGTTTCCCCTCTCCCTCTCGCTCTCGCCGTCGCCCTCCCACTGGCCCGCGTTGCCAATTGCCCTGCGAAAAGGCCTCTTGACAAACGTCCAAACACGGCCACGGATCATTAAACACGCTTCCTCTCCCTTCCTCTCTCTCTGTGTTCTCTCCTCTTCCTTTCCTCTTTTCGCTCCTTTCTTTTCCTCTCTACTCCAATCCTCTTTCTACTCTTCCTCTCGATTCAATTCAACTCCTCGAGGGAATAAATCAAAACCCAATCACACCGAGACACGTGTCGCAGCTTCCGCAGCCCATAAACCGTTGCAGGATCAACATACACACACAAGCACACCAATACACACATATCCGCTCAACACACTCACGAGTGTTGATCTGGGAAATAAATATAGAAATCAGAGCAATTCCGGGCCGAGGGGATGGGGTTTATGGCTCGATGAGATTTAGGATGGAAAAATCTCAACAATTCAGAGATTCTGATGAGGATGATGTGGGTTGTTCAAGATCTTCGAAACCTCTCTTTCGTAAACCTCTCTTTCCAACACCCTCTTTCGAAACTCCTCTTTCGAAACACACATTATCTGGTAGACAACGACGATATGAAGACCTCTCTGAAACCTCCTTCGATCGAAGGACGAACCGATAAAAAAACCGCGAAATGGAGGCGTTAAAAAGGCTAAAAGAATAAACTTAACGGCTTTTTCAATTTAAACACCATTTTCGGTAGTAATATTTGGATAATCATAATTTTTTTAAGTGGATGTAGTTGATGTTGTTTTAACTGTTGTTGTTTCAATTTTTACTGTTATTGTAGTTGTTGTTGTTGTTGTTCAAGGTGTTCTTGTTTCGCTTCGGCAAAAGTTCATCCCCATCACTTGGATGATTTGCATAATTTTATGGCAAAAGTTTTTACACAAAACAACGATGAAAAAGTATGAAAACAACAATTACACCAAGAGTTGAAAACAATAAACTGAAGCAGTAACAACAACAACAATTGCACTAGCAGCAATGGAAGGGGAAGGAGAAGAAGAAGCAGCAGCAGCTACCAATAATTGCTTTAAAATTGCGCCACTCATTTTAATGCCAGGAAAAAACAACAACAGCAACAAAAATTACAACATTAACAAGAGAAAAAACAACAGAAATATCATTAAGGAAAAAAACAACCAATAACAACAGAAATAACAACAACAACAAAACAACCATTAACAACGACAAGGACATTACTGCAAAAAACAACTACAACTAAAAAAAACCCTTTAACAACTCCTTCACTGCATTTTACTCCATAATTTCACTCCCTTTTTTTTTGTTATAGTTGTTATTGTTGTTTTTGTTGTTGTGCGCATTAAACACAGCTCCACAGACCACAAGCCCTGAAGAGCACCACAAAATGGCGTTAATCAAACGTGTTCGCCCTCTGTTCTCGAGCTTTTGTGTTCAACTTGATCCGGAAAGGAAAGGGCGAGTAAAACCCGAGTAGATATGGATGAAATAACAACAATACCAATCACAACAACAGCAATTACAACAACAGCCATCACAACAACAGCAATCACAACAACAGCAATCACAACAACTTCACCATGACAAAACAAAAATTAACAAAAAAATGAAATACAAAAAGTGCAGCGTTTAATTAAAATCATGGAAAGAGATGATTTTTTTTTTTGTTTTTATTTGTCTCCTTCATATTTTCCATTTTTGCAGTTGTTGTCGTTGTTGTATTTTGTGGAAAAAAAGAGTAATGGAAAATCGAGCGAGAAAGAAACATGCGATCGTTCGTTTGTCGTTTGGTTTATTTTCAACAACAACAACAACAACAAAAAGAAGAACAAAAACCATGGCTGGCGGTAGCTGGAAAAACTTCAACATGTTGAAAGCAGTGTAAATCGCTCGAAGCACGAAAAACACACCTCGTGGAGTCCCCTGCCTCGCCCCCTCTCATTCGCACTACAACTGTCTATCTCTCTCTCTCTCTCTATCCTTCTCCTCTCTCTTTCACTCTTCTTCTCTCCCTTTTTCTTGCCTCCCCCTTGACCTGTCTGCGAGTCCGTCCAGTCGCCGGTCCTCTCGACGTCTGATCCGGGTGTCACTGACGGTGTCTGTGTCCGTCTCTGTGTTGGTGTGTGTCCACGTCCTCGTCTGTGTCCCCTCGTCTGTGTTCGTGTCCCCTCGTGCCTGTGTTGGTGGTAATGTCCGAGTCGGCATGCGTGTGTGAGTGCGATTGTTTGTTTGTTTGCGAGCGAGTGTTTATTAAATGCACTCGCTTTTCACTCCACACCTCCCAATCGCCACCTCCTCCTCATCGTCCTCTTGGCCATCGTCCGCATTCAACTCGTTCAATTCCACCTCTGTCTCCTTCTCCTCCATATCCTCCATATCCTCTGTCTCCTTTACTCCCCTTTCCTTTCCTTCCCTTTCCTTTGCTTTCGCTCCATATCCTTCTACTGCATCAGTTGTTCATGTCGTTGTTATCGTTATCGTTGTTGTTCATGTTGCTGTTGTTGTAGGTGTACTTGTTGTTGTTATTGTAATTGTTATTGTTTTTGTTATTGTTGTTGTTTTTGTTGTTATCATTGCAATTGTTGTTGTTTTTGTTGTTGTTATTATCGTTTTATGAAAGTGTTGTCATCTCGTTGTGGCTGCCGTTGAAGCTGACAAAGTACAAGATTGTTCATTAACGCCTTCTATGCTATGACGATGACATTCCTCCAACTCCTCGTCCTTCTTTCATTCTCTCTCTCTTTCTCTCTCTTTCACTACTGATGACTCTATAAAAAGAGTACAAGAGAATTTCTCTTTAAAAAGACGATAAGAATTTCTCCATTAAAAGACCAGAAGAATTTCCGGTATGAGATGGGGCGGTTGTTGAGGGGCGTGGCCTCTAATTGAGCTTGTGAAATGGTCGTCGTTGTCGTCGTCATCGTCCTCGTCGGACACGACCCAATCGACGCTCATTAACATGCTCCATGAAAAATAATAACTCCACTTTGAAAACACCATCTCCACTACTCTCTACCGCTACTCCTCTTTATTTCGCCTCAAGCTCTTTTCTCTCCACGCTTTTCTTTCAGTCCACTCCCTTCTTTCTCTCCCCGTTCTTTTCTCTCCCCGCTCTCCTTCTGACCCCATCGTTGGCCCCGCTTCCGGCGTCGCTTGTGACCGGGTTCCGGTCTCATTACGGTTTCCCTGGCGCCAGGGTTCGCGTTTTGTTGGCTGCGTTTTTGCTCCTTGGCAAAAACTTTTTCCATCGTCATCGTCGTTGCCACCTCCAAAGAGTTGGGGGGGAGAAGAGAAGGACGGATGCACTTCGGTCGCCAGAAGCGGAAAGTGAAGCCAATTATTCTCGCCTCGACTCGGTGCTGAGAACAACAACAAGAACCACAACAATAAGAGCAAACACAACAAAAACTAACAACCAAAGTCGTGAAAAGTCGTTAAGTGGAAACGCATTTTCAGGAAATTTTCGAAATCCACGATTTCTCAGATTTGCATTTCGTTGTCGTCTTTGTTCATCGACAATCGGTCTCTTTCTCTCTTTAACTCCATCTCCATCTGACTGTTTGTCTCTCTATCTATCTGTTTGTCTGTCCGACTGTTTGTCTGTCTGTCCATTCGTTTGTCTGTCTGTCTGTCTGTCTGTCTTGGTCTCTCGGTGCGCCGTCGACTGATTTTTGACATTTCTGCAACTGTCAATGATTGATGACTTTATTGCCTTCGCGCTCCTCCGCAAGACAATTGCGAGAGCCTCGAGCATCCTTCCAGGAATTGTTGTCGCCTTGTTGTTGTCTTTTCCTTCTCGTTCTCTCTCTCCTTCTCACCATCTCCTTCTTACACCTCTTCTCATTGTTGTTGATCATGTTGTAGCTGGTGTTCGTCGTGTTGTTCTTCATGTTGTTGCTGCTTCAGCAGGTACCGCTGGCCTCATCTGGTTGCGGGATTTTCGCCCATGTCTCTCTGATCGTCGTCCCGGGAATCGATTCGTCGCGCAGTCTGTCGTTCGTTCGCCCAGAGTCCCCGGACTCCTCATCCCAGACTCTTCTCGGGTTTTCGTTTCTCCATTGGACACGCTCAATTTTTGACAGATTAAATTTTGACATTTAAACACTCGACATTTAAACACTCGAAATAAAACGCTAGCAGTCTCCTTCTTCCTCCACATTTTCACTTCACCTCTCTCTCTCATCCTTTCTCACACTCTCACCACTCTCTCTCTCGCCACTCCTTGAAAACGAAATATGCGAAATATCCCAAAAGAAACGGAAGAACTCGAGTGAACAAGAGGAAGAAACTGCGCACTTCTTTCCGTTGAATTTTATTTCCGTTTCCGTTGGAACTCTCTTCAAATAACTCTCTGGGCCTGGGCGAGGAAAAAAAACCCCGCCACGCCTCCCGCCCTCAGCAGTTCATAAATCTCAACTTACCACAGTCGCCTGCGTTTTGGCCAGAATTCGTGGCTCCAGCCCTGTGAACGAACGAAGCCAACCCTGGAAACGACGGCAGCCATTAAATCAGCCAATTCGAGGGCTCCCCCACCCCCCTCGCTCGCTCATTCTCCACCAGAGGGCGACACTGCGACACGAACACCTCCCCCCCCCCCTGTCGACCTCCTCCCGACCCCATTTGGGACATTTTTCTTCACGGAACGTTGGGCTGCGGCTGCGGAAGCGTGTGAAAAGAAAAAAAATGGCGGCCTCGTCGACGTCTTTCCTTCGTTTCGTTTCCTTTTTCTTTTCTCCTCTGCTTCCTTCACTTCTCTACTTCCAGAGCTTCTCATGCGTAGCAGCTCAGCTCAGGAGCCAGGGGAGCCAAAAGAGGAGGTTGGGGAGTGCGTTCAAATTAATGGTCGACGCTGGCCCAAACGACAGCCGAGTGTTCGCATGTCAAATGCGAGGCGGCGACGAAGAAAATGACGACGACAACGACTACGACAACGACTACGACAACGACTTCGATGACGACAACGACTTCGACAACGACGACGACTAAAACGACAAGAGAGTAGTAAGAGAAATAAAGAAAAAACAAATGGCGCAGACGAAATTTAAATATTTTATTAGATTTGCGACAGCAACAACACCCAAAAAAAAATAATCGAATCGAGCAACCCTTTTTGGCCTCCGTTTAAATGCTGGGTGATTTTTTGATTAATTGCCCGCTGGCCGAATGACTGGGTGGGCGGCGAACGACGAGCGCCACGCCCCCCAACACAAAAAAAAAGAAGGCCATTGTTTGGACAGTTACGCAAGCAGCTGTCAAATTATTACCGTTTTGTCATGATTATCGTGTAGTTGTTGGTGTTGGTATTACAACAGTAGTAATATTTGTTGTTGTTATTACAATAGTAATATTTTTTGTTGTTGCTCTAACATGGCCCAGTTTCTACGCCATCACCACCACAGCGTTGCCACCCCTGACAACAATTGCTCGTAGTATATATGACGAGGAAACCATTTGCATTTTGGTGAGGTTGTATTTTTTTTTCTGTATATTTTTATTATTCATTTATTTCTATTTCATCCCATGTGGATGGTGTTGTTGTTGTTGTTTTAGTTGCAATGCTCTCAATGCTTATTAGAATAAACTATTTGAAGGGCAGCAGCAACAAAAACAACAACAATAACAACAACAACAACAATGTCAATGGCAACTTCCTTGCTAATCACCATCATTAATATTTCACGCATTTTTCGACATCAGCAGCAGTAACAACAATAATAACAACAGCAACAACAACAACTCAATAGTTGTTGCCTGCCTGTCAATAGAACTTAAGGGTTGCCACAGTCATAGTTTCATTGTTGTATTGGTGATGGTTGTTGTTGTTGTTGTTCTTGTTGTTTTTCTTCTAAATGTTTTTTAAATGTCAAAAACAGGTCGGAATCGTGAACGAGGCAAAGAAAGAAAGGACGAAGGACGATGAAGGGAAGGGGTTGGGTTTGTTGGTTGTTTGTCCTCGGTCGAGGGGTTGATTTCACGGTATATTTTTGGGTGATTAGCGATGGCGGCCATTTTGTTTAGAGCACCCTTCATTCGTTCCCTATATATACTCCTTTTTTGGCCTAGTGTTCCCTGTTGTTTTGGTTGTTGTTGTCGTCGTCGTAGTTATTGTTGTTTTTGTCGTAGTTATTGTTGTTTTTGTCGTAGTTATTGTTGTTTTTCTCATCGCAGTTATTGTTGTTTTTGCCATAGTTATTGTCGTTCCGCATTTTTTCGTTTTTTTTTTTGTCATTTATTTTTTTTTACGATCTGTTGATACGCGCAGCCTTGCGTTGATGAGCTGCTTAAGGAACCATTGTTTGTTGTTGTTATTATCGATGTTGTTGTTGTTTTTACTATTGTTATTGTCTTGACAAAATGGCGTTTAACCAACGAAGCACCATCGCGTCTCCATCCTTACGGCCAGGTGGCAACGCTCTATTAATATTAATTAAATTTAGAAGCTCATCGCAAGGCTCAAAAGGATCCCGTGTTGACCCTTTTTTTCATGGTAGGAGGTGGAGGATGACGAGGAAAAGAAGTATGGTTGAAAATTCTTAAAATTCTTGGCGAACTAAAACTAAAATAACAACAAAGAGATTCCCATTTGCTGCTCCCTTTTTGACTCCATCCACCTCCTCCACCTTCGAAAATAAGGTAGGATCCAAGAATGGCGGAGAGAGGGGGGGAGGAAGGAGAGACGAACGGCGAAATTCCCATAAAACTCATAAAATGATCCGCACAGACAGACCATAAAATTAAACTGTCATCTCGCATTTTATTTGCCGCATCGCTAAATAACGTCTGCCCTCCTTCCCCTCATCTCCACCTCGATCGCCTCCACCATCCATCCATCTCCCTCGCTCGATCGTCTGCTCCTTCGATCACTCTCTCTCTCACTCACTGTCTCACCCTCTCATTCATTCCCTCACTCTCTGTCTCACTCCCTCATCGGTGAGACTCGCGATCGCCTTTTTCAAGAATTCCTATAATTCCGATTTTGCTCTCCAAAGCCTGACTAATCCGCCAAATCCGAATGCGAATGCCGAAGACAAGAACAACCAGAAACAGAATCAAAACCAGAACCTGAAAAGGGAAGGTCAAGACGAAGAAGGAGGAGAAGAAGAGGGGGGAGGTAGACAGAGACAACTTAGGGTTCGATGAGAAACTCCAATCGTTATTCATAATAATATTCATAATTCGCTACGAACTCTCCTCCGACTGAGGAATGTGAGGGAACCGAGGGGAGAGAGAGAAAAATGTGATGAATTGCGCTAAAAGGGAGTGGCAACAATGAAAATAGTAGTGGTAGAAACAATAGGAATAGAAAAATAGTACAAACTGTGAGAATGGATTTCGAGAATGAGTCGAAAAAAGAAAAGTATTTGAGAAAGTTAGGAATCAACTTTTGCTTCGGTTTTTATTTCTATTATTGCTTCTAGATTTATTCTTGCTAGTTTTTGGTTCTTTCTTGTTGCTTTAGCATAAATAGCCTATGGTTAGAAAAAACACGACCTACATTTCTCATCATCCGTCGCTGTTCAATTAATTGTGAAAACAAAGCGACGTCGGTCGGGGGTTTGACAAAAATTACTCCAAGATTTTTCTCAACCCGATCTCCTCTGGTTTTGAGAAAACACGGAAGAAAAACACAAACTTAACCATGCATTAGTTGTTGGCATTCGGGTCGCGGCCTGTGACAGCTGTCAGTTGTGACAGTTGCGTCAGTCCAGAAAAAATGCGTCTAATGCTGGGCCATTGGGTGGCGTTGCCAACTAATTTCAGTCGCTATGGCTGAGATCGAAGTGCCGTCGGGCTTCGCTTCATTTTCGGATCGAGGCGCCTCCCGTGGTTCGGGTGAGACTTCTTCTTCAGCTTGATGTTGTTCTTCTCCTTCCTTTCCTCCTCTTTTGCCACTCTGCCTTCATCTTCCCTTCTTTTTCTTCATCATCCCTCCTCTTTCTTCCTCTTCCCTCCTCTCCCCGTCCTTGTCCTCATCCTCTTCGTCTGCGGTCGGGCCCTTAAACACTTCGGTCAAGCGTAAAATTCGAATTCGTTTTTTTTCCCCCTCAACCTGGGCGTAAATATTGCGACATTTTCAAGTATTTGTGGAGAGTGAGGAGAAAATAGAAATCAAAGAGCGAAGGATGAAGGACGAAGGATGAGGCTGTTGTGGTTTCTCATGCCTCAATGGCAGGATCATGTTTCTCGATGGAGGAGGAGGATCCGGTGTTCGATGGAGGATTCGGCATACGTTTGGAGGAGGATTCGGATTCGGAAGAAGCAACAAATTAGCCACAGGTTTCCCACCGACGAAAACCATGTTCTTCTTCTTCATCATCGCCTTCGTTCTCATCGGTGTTTTGTCTCTCTTTCAAAATTTTGTCTTTCTTTCCAAATTGTGTCTCTTTTGAGGTTTCAAAATATTGTCTTTTTTGAGGTTTTGTCTCTTTAAAAATTGAGGTTTTTTCTCTTTTGATATTTTGTCCCTTTTGAGGTTTTGTCCCTTTCTTCTCTGTCCTCACCTCGTGGCCACTTGGGAGCTGCAATTAGTCGGCCACCTCTGCCTCCGTTACGATCATTGGAGAAGGAAACCCGATCTCCAGTTGCAACTGTTGGGCCAACAGCGACCGATGACATCATCATAAAAATTCCTCACCATTCCACCGAGGAGATCCCTCAGCCGCCGTCGCCTAATCATCAATCGATACGTTCGGCTCGCGCGTACCACGAACGAACGACGAGACACGAGCGGCGAGATCTTATCGACGACACGATCTTGTTAAGACCTGGCAGCACAATTCTTGTCGCTCTCGGCTTCTACTCCTTCTTTTCTTAACCCCCGCCTTCTCTTCGCCTTCTCCTCTTCCTCCTATCGTCTCTAGCTGGGTTCTGGTGTCACCTCGGTGTGGTTGCCATCGATGACAATCTCGATGACATTTTAATTTTTCCCAAACATTCTGATCCGGAGCGTTAAATATTTTCCACTCGAACAGCAGTCGAGAGAGAGTTGTTCGATCGTCAAGGGATTAAAATCGGGCCGATACAACGAGGGACTCCGAAGGTGGTTGGCCATAAGTAGAACAGACACTAATCCGTTGTCGAGCTGTTGTTGCTTGGATTCCTTCCGACGACGACAACGACGACGATCCCAATTCCATTCTTGTTTGTGTTTTTTTGCGACAGTTTCTCGAGAAGATTGCGAGAATGCGACCCAAAAATCATTCGAGATCCTCTCTCCGTCCCCCCTCCATCGATCTCTGCTCTATTTACCCTCTGAAGAGGATGATCCTCGTGTTCCGCTTTTCCGGATAATCTTCCTGATCCTCGTCCTCACCGCTCACTCTCACTTTTGTCCCCTTCTCACTCTCTTTTGTCCCCTTCTCTCACTCTTTCTTTTGTCTCCCCTCTCTCTCACTTCTCCCTCTCATCTCGCCAGGTTTCATTTTGCTTCGGTTCCCTTTGTCCTCGGCGTGTTTCTTTGTTCTAATTTTAATCTCTGTTTGTTGTTGTTTGTCGCTTGTCGAGAGGGATAGGGAATCCCTTCGGTGTGATCGACAGACAGTCTGTCACCATCACGAAATCCTCTTCAGCTCGGTTCACATCTGGTTACCATCGTCCTTATCTTAATTAGCTACTTGCTTGCCTAATGAATTGGCTACCGATTGGATTCGGGGAAGAAATCGTTGTCTTCTCATATCTTAAACCTCAATTTGTTCCTTTGTTTCTCCCTCTCTATTTATTTCTCAATCTATCCCTGTCTCCTTCTATCCTGTCTCTGTGACTCTTTCTTTAACCCTTCAGCACCGTTTTTGAAGCTTCTCCTGAACGCTTTCGATGTTCTTCCTTTGTTCCATTTTCCGACAATTCTGTCGAAACAACGACACAATCAACTCGATCTCCACAAACTCCACCCGTTTGAGGTGGGAGGGGGGACGTTGGAGACAAGGGGGGGACGATGACGACGAGGGGACTGACAAAAGGTGGACAAAGCGCACGTTAATAGCTTGCAAATTTGCACCCTCCAGGGGAGTTCTTCGCAGCGTGGTTTGAACAAATATGGAAAGTGCAGCAACTTAGGCGACAACAACAGCAACACCAGAAGCTACAAGAACAACAATAACAACTACTACAATGCAAACAAGAACAGTGAACAGTGAACAGCAACAGCAACAACAATGATGATGACGGCTATGCATTCAAACGACGTCGTTGGCGATGATTGTGGTCCTTGTTGTTGGTCTTCATGTTGTTGTTTATTCTACCATTGTTATTGTTGTTGTTGTTGTAGTAGAATTTTCTGTTGTTATTGTTCTTTTTTTTGTTGTTGTTCTTGTCATTGTCGTTGCCGTTGAAACTCAAGCAAGCTCCAGACGTCAGACGCAAGATACTGCAAAACCTACACGAAATATTAGCATAGAAATATCTACTCCAATTCCACACAAGACACTGCATTTCACTCGCTCCCATCTCCATCTCACTCTTTCTTTCTCTCTCTGAAGTCATGTCGCCTTGGGGTCTGTGGAAATCCATTCGTCTACTACTCTTTTCTCTCTCCGCTTTCTCTTGAACACTATTTCAGTGCTATTTCTTCATATTTCAACTACACTTCTTCTTCTATATTTCTACGAGTCAACGTCTATATTTTCACTTTCCTCCTTCGCATTTCCACTATTTCACTAAAGTTCTCCTCTATGCACACACGCATGCATATGTCTAGTATTTTATCCACTCCCATATTCACCCATTTCTACTCCTTGTTCTCGCCTTATTCCTCCTAATTTCTACTCCTACCTAACAACTACTCCCACTATGCTTGAAATTCTGCTTCCTACCTCTTCCTGTCTCTCTTTCTCCTCCACCTATTCATTATTTCATCTCACTCTTTCCCCCTCTCCTTGACTCCCCAGCAAATTCTCGACTACGAGATTCTGCATCGTTGGCAACACATGCATGGGCAAGTGGAGTCTCGTGCTGTCTGCAGTTGTCTTCAAATGGCAACCAACGATTTGTACCAGGGCGATGTTGGAGTTGTCCTTCTTGTAGTTGTTGGTGTTGGTGTTGTTAGTTCAATTGTTGTTCTTGTTAGTTCAATTGTTGTTCTTGTTAGTTGAATTGTTGTTCTTGTTAGTTCAGTTATTGTTGTTGTTGGAGGTGACTGCCATTGTTGTAGTTACTTTGGTGTTGTAGCCCTGTTGCCAAGAACATCTGTAATGTTGCCACAAAACGTACGAACGAGCAACATACTCCAGACACAGAGACATAGACCGAGAGAGACGGAAGGACAGATGAAACGACAGACAGACAGATAGACTGAGGACAGATTCACAGACAGACAAAGAGACAGACAAACTCTGAGACAGACAGAAAGATTCACCGACAGACTCACAGACCACTGGACAGACAGACGATGCAACGATGTTGCATGCGATTCTTGTGCATAATTTTTACTCATGTTGGGTTCGTTCCTCTGATGTTGTTGTTTTTTGGCTTTATTTTTCCTGGTATTATTGTTGTTGTAATTCGTGTTGTTGTTAGTGCTTCGTGTTGTTGTTGTATTGCATGTTGTTGTTAATATTTTTACAAAATGGCAAATAGTTTATCTTGACCACGTCTTGCCCAACGATCGGTTCCGCTCCTCGTTTCATTCTCCTCCTCCTCCTTCATCTCTTCCTCTTCATTCCATGGCATCGTGGCTTTCGTTGGTCTCTGGCCCTCAATTCACCTCCAATAACCCTCTCTCGCTCACTTCTCTCCCCTCCCCCAACCATCATCGACGATGCTTGAGAAATTTATGCTCACTCGTAATTGTATTAATTTAATATTTATTGATAATGAATTGTAAGTTATTTGTTTTTGTTGCACATGATGTTCATGATGCTAACGCTTGTTGTTATTGATTTTAGTTTTCCCGATATTTTCTTGTTGTTCCTATTGTTGTTACATTGTTGTTCCTTTGGTTGTTCCTTTGGTTGTTCTTGTTGTTCCTTTGGTTGTTGCCTTCTTTCACAGGTGCCTTGGCCCAATCTTTGACTGTGGGATTTTCCTGCATTTCTTTGCAATTTGAATTTGAAAAAAATTTCTTCTAAATTTTCCACACCTTCTTCTTTCTCCTCATCTTGCAATCTTTGCCCCTTTCTTTTTTCTTCCCATCGACAACAATCGAATGATGTTTTCTTTCTCTTTTACTCTCTCCAACAACGCCTTGACGTCATGTCGAATGCGAATTCTCTAAAATTAACCATAATCCATAAATTATTCGCACTTCACCTTCATCGCCCGAGGAACAACAAAAGGTTAATAAATGTTTTTTAATTTTTCTCATATTTCTATATTTATTTTGGTAAACAAAGAAGAAGATGTGGGGCGATCGGTGGACGGGGATGAAATCCCAACAATTAACTTGATTTAATGAGAAATGAGAAATTCAAACAAAAATATGAATTCGATGCCTCTGGCAGCATTGGGCGCCAGTGGAGGCGGACGATTGAAACAACAAAATTGCTCAAATGACAAAAGTTGATTAATTAATGTGAAACTAACGAAGCGGAAGACAGGAGGGGGAGGAGAACAAGAAGAAGACGAAGGTGGAGAGGAGCTTGAAGGGGATCAGGAAGAAGATGATGAGGATGAGGAAGAAGATGATGAGGATGAGGAAGAAGATGATGAGGATGAGGAAGAAGATGATGATGAGAAAAAAGGGGATCCATGACTCAACAAACATTTCGAAATAATTTATAAAATGTGAAGAAATTTGCATCGGCACGAGAAGTAGGATTCAGACGGGAGGATGGAAGGGAGCGAGCAGGATGGAAGATTAATTAATCCTTCCAGCTGACCGTTTATGAAAAAAACTAGAATCCAGTATTTTTTTTATCATCATAACTTTTTTGTTTTTTTAACATCATCATCAGTTGAAATTCTAAAAAAATATCAAGGGCGAAGACCCGAAATCAATCACAAGGCGAGCATTAATCATTTATTTGCGTGCATTTGGCAACACTGTCAGCACACAGAGCAGTTGCACTCGAGAGTTCTCCTCTTCTTCTTCTCCTCTCACCCTCTCCACATTCACTTCATTCTCCTAATTCCCTTTGCCATGGCATTCAATGGCATTGTAATTGAAATGGAATCCTGCAAAAAGGATCAATTTCAACGCACACGCTTTGTCCTCGTTCGATGGCAGGATCAGCGACTAGGATGATGTCATCGCTCATGTGTCTTCGAGCGAGCGAGACGACATCATTATCATCGTTCTAAACATCAACATCATCATCATTATCATTCTAATTCTCATCCTCATCCTGATCATCATCATTTGGGATCGGTGTCAGGCTCTCGTTTGCAGCCTCAAAATATTAGGCTTCAAATCTTGCACCCTCCACAAAGGTGTCTCTCGCTCACTCTCTGTGTGTTTTGTGTTTATGCCTTTGTGTCGCCTCCTTCTGTTTTGCTTTTTTGTCATTCGTCCGCTGCATAAAGCCGGAAAAGCCAAACCCCAAAAAAGGAGACGAACCCGAGGTTTCCTGCGTTGGACAATTCAATTGTTTGGCCTGCTCTCGTTTCACACTCACGTCTGTCCCCCCGGCTTCTGTCGGGCTCTTGACGTTTGTTATTGTTGTTGATGATAATGGTGTTGTTGTTGCTGATGCGTTAAATATGCTCTTAACTATGGCCATCCCTGTCTACGCCTCTCTCTCTCATCCCTCTTCCTCTCCCTCCATCCATCCATCTGTCTGTCTGTCTTTCTATCTGTCCGTCCGTGCAGACACTTTAAATCCGCAACTCATAAATATTGAGATTTCGCTCGCACGCATCGCATCCCCGGCGCTTGGCAGCCCTGTCATCACAAACAAACACGTATACACTGACATATGCACGCACACTTCCACGCATGCTTAGGCTGACGACCAATGATATTGTTGTTGCTATTGCTGTTGCTGTGCTGCTCCTACTGCCGGTCCTCATTATTTATGGCAAATAATAATAAAATAATGATTTAAATGTCGTCCTTGTCATCATGATCATCAGCACCGTTGTTGTTGTCATCGTCCTCATAATGATCATTGTCATCGTGATCATGATCATCATCATTGCTAGACGTCCTCATCGACCCTTTGTCTCTCGACCCTCTTCCCCCTGCCGCTCTCATCATTGTTCCATAACAAGCTCACGTATTGCGCCAAGGGTTCACAGGATTCTAACTACGGGTACCAGGCATTCGTCCTCCTTATCATCATTATCACCATCCTCATCCTCATCCTCATCCTCATCCCTTCCCTCGTCCAAAAACCGTTGAGGTTCGTCCTGATTTATTATTGTTGCATTTTAGTGTTTGGAAATCTTTGTGGTGTCTGCGATTTTCTACGTTTCATTTTCACTTCCCTCCTCTCCCTTCATTTTTCACCCGCTCTCCCAACCCCTCTATTATCCTCTCATCGTGCCATTGTTGTTGCGATTGTTTTTGTATTTGTTTGCGCCGCTGTCAAGTGATACGTTAATAATTGACGCCGGGGTCAGCGTCATCGGCATCGGGCATCGAACGTCGAACGTCGGCAACCGTTCGTTCGTTGTCTCTCTTTCCCCCACTCCTCACGATGCCTCTCATAATTTCCGATGCGGTTTTCAGAGCCCTCTTCCCCCCGGGGAGTTGAGAGCAAAAAAAAAGAAAACCCTCCTCATCGAAGAATTTCACACTCGAATGACCTGGAAAAACGATGCGGCTCAAAGTCGTCGCTTATGCAAAATCCATGGTTCATCCTTTCGGAAAGGGGTGGGAGGTGGTCTGAGGATTACCGCAGGGGGTTTCGAAGGAGACCCCTCAGGAAGAGGAGGAGAAAAAGGAGGCTCAAGAGGAGGAAAACGAAGCTCAAGAAGATCGCTGGAGCTCCTCCTGTGAATGAGTGATGAAGCAAAGAATAAGTTTTCCGGGTGAAAACCAAACCGATGGGGAAAAATTCTCGCGTGAACAGAAGAAAAATCAAAGTTCAATTATTTGTCGCTGGGGTCGAGGTTTCTGTGGGAGATTTTTTCGATTTTTTTGGGGGAAGAAGTTGTCGTGGATTTTGGTGAAGGGGATGATGACGAGGAGGCGTCGTGGATTTACACGACGAATGTGTGGATTCGCAATTCAGCCAGTGGCAGAGAAGCCTGCGAGGATGAAGGAGAGATCGAGGAGGAAGAGCAAAGGATGAAGGATGAGACAAAACATATTGTTCAACGATTGCGCTTTAAGCGCGTGGAACAAGCAGCCAACAGCAGTGGGAATAACACAGACAGAAGCAAGAACAAGAACAACAACAACGATAACAACAACAATAAGAACAACAACATTATTAACGACGATGAGGGCGGCAGTAGCGACGATGACGATGGCGTTGTCATCCCAAAAACAACAGTAACAACAATAACAACAATCAACAGCAAATGTTCGGAAATTTCATTTTCTCCCATTTGCCGTGGGGGTGTCTGCAATAAACGTCTGTTTGTGACAGGGCTGCCAACCCGTGCCAGGGCACAACCAAATCCACCCTCCTCCGCCCTTCGCCCTCCGCCTCCTCCTCACGACATCCTGACAACGAACGCCGAACGCAAAGCTCAACGCCCTGAACCCAACGCCCACTCCGCCCACAATCTCCACCAAACGCTCCCCTGCACGAGGCCGATGGGCGGCCGAACCCCACCGCACTCTCAAGGCGCAGGGTTGCCAACGACACACACAAACAAACACAAGCACAAACACATACACATAGGGACTCACGCAAACACGACGAGTGTAAGTGAAGTGTTGATGGTGGTGGTGGTGGATTGTAGGCGTAGGCGTTGGTTGGTGGGGAAGGGGAAGGGGGGCGTTGGCACATGTTTCGGCGGAAAAGCCTTTAAATAAAACTTTTTAAACGATAAAAAGAAAACATGTTTCTTTCTTATATTTCCCACTCTCTCGCACTTTTTCTCCCTCTTTCTCTCTTTGGTGCCGTTTTGTGAAACGCGAAAAATATGCAAAATTGCGTTTTTTCTCCGACATTTTGTTTGAAATTTCATTTTCATTTGTGGGCCAACCTTAGCCCAACCTCAACTTTTTGGGCCTATTATGGTGAGAACGTGAATCGCAATCGCTGCCACGAGCCGACGCCGAGGCCATTCAAGGACTTAGTCGAGGACGGGGAAAGAGCCTAACGGAGAGAACAAGAAGACGAAATGGGGAGGAGAAGAAGAAGAACTGGGTGGAGGAGAAGAAGAAGAAATGGATGGAGAAGAAGTAGAAGAAATGGTTGGTAGGACGACGTCAACGTAAGACGACGACGTTGGAACGCATTACGGCCGCGTAACAGCCACGTAATACGTTTCTATTTTTGGTGGGATTTTCTTTATTGAAATATTCAAATGAGATTGCGTCGTCGATGGCGCCTAAATGGGATTTATGTGAGCGCGTGCTATATCTCCCTCTCTCTCTATCGTTCTCCTCCCACTTTCTTAGTTGGGGCCGCATAAATTTCGCAAATAGTTCTATCTTTTTCGTCCTCTCTCTTCTTTCTCTTGTCGGTTCAAAAGAAGGTCGAAGGCAAGAAATCCCGGTTCATGGATTTCGTTCCTTTTCTTTACTTCGTTCCTCGACTTGGTTCGGTTTGGGTTCGAAAACGAAATCCAAATCGAACCGGGTCCGGGGACCCTCGACCCATTGATCTCAAGCTGACGTCTGTCAATGTGTTGTTTGACATTTGACATGTGTGCGTGTAGCGAAAGTACACAAATCCATTCGTCACACGTTCTTTCTCGAGCCCCAAATTGTCAGACCAAAAGTGAGAGAATGAGGTGGAAAGACACAGAGAGAGAGATAAAGATAGCGACATCGAGAGTGAGACCGATGTGGCGCCATTTAAGCCGGGCTCAAACGGAGCACCAGTGCTTTTGTGTTCCTGTGATTTACGAGCAAATCGATTTGTCTCGATTGAGAGAGTTTCGAAAACAATTCGACAAAAGTCGACGTCTGTCAGAGTGACCAGAGGTCTCTGCCAGAGTCTCGAACTCTCAATTACACGAATATTTACGAGGTTCCACTCGCTCTCTCTTTCTCTCTCTCACTCACTCGCTCTTGGCACCTCTTCGGAAGCCCCCTGGAGGAGCTTTGAGGGTCTTAAGAACACTTAAACGTACTCTGAGGAGCATAAATAAGTATTAAGTTACCGTGGAGATGGAGGGAAGGGGAGAGAGGAGGCCGGAGTACAATAAACCCATACAAATGACCATCTTTGGTCGCCGCACAGATGGCGCTTTTCATTCACAACCAAACACACACACACATATGAATACAAACACAAACAAATAACGCCGCATGAAGTCTTTCAACCGTTTACAGTGATTTCTTCCTCTTGGTCTCCTTCTCACCACTCTGATTGTTTGTCGTTGTTGGTGTTTGTTGTTGTTTGTTGTTGTTGTTTTTGTTCTTTAAGCTCAAGGTGTGAAACTTTGATTATTGTCAAAGCGCAGTGGGAAAAGAGTAGAGTAGTAGGAAGAGAGAGAAAAAAAAACGACGGCGACGGCGTCAACTGAAGAAAAATGTGATCAAAAGGCGGATTTAATCCGTACTAAGAATCAATTGTCATTGTTGTTGGTCTGAATTGTTGATGGTATTTCTCATTGTTGTTGTTGTTAGTGGTCTTTTTGATTGTTGTTTTTAGCCTTTTTATTATTGTTATTGGCAGTTGTTGTTGGGGGCAACAAAAATATCCCGCAATGCATGGTAATTTGCAACGTGCCACGGGCCGTCGCACGATGGGACGGCGAGATCTGAAGTAAGTGTGACTGAAGTGTTGTTATTGTTGTTGTGAGGGGAGTGAAATGAAGTGGAGCGAAGTGAATTGAATTTAATTGTGTGAAAGTGGCAACAAGTGCAACGAGACAAGGACAATTTACCACAAGGGGCGAGACGAAAAGAGAACTCAAATCATGAAAAGAAGGGCCTCAAATCATGGAAACAAGGGCCTCAAATCAAGCGAAAAATACATCGAATCAATTGGAATCGATTTGAACGCATCCGCCCACCGAACACAACGAAAACCGTTTTGTCTTTCGATTCCCACCTCATGATTCTCGCCTCTCGATTCTCGCCTCTCGTTTCTCTACTCACGATTCTCGCCTCTCAATTCTCTCCTCACGATTCTCGTCCTTCGACCCTCGCTTCCCAGAACCCCACAAAGGATCCTTGCGACATCAAAGTCGCACCAATCAGACCTTTCACGCGATTCAGGTGTCCGTGTTTTTTTTATTAACCAATAAATTACACGATCAATCCGTCGGAATTTAATTTCAAATTTATGAAGTTACACCTTCACCTGATCTGATCCGCCTCCTCCTCCTCATCCTTTTGCTCATCGTCCTACTCTTCCCAATTCTCCTCATCGTCCACCTTTCCTCCTTTCTTGGCGGCATTGTTCGAACTCATCTATTATGGCTAATAATGTTGAATAGTTGACCCTCGGACTCCATAAATTCATCCGCCATTAACCCTGGATCCTTTGATCGTCGTCAGCCTTTTTTTTTCGTTTCGATCCTTCGTCCTCCTCCATTTCATTTTCCCCTCGTCCCCTTTGTTTTGTAACAACTATTGTTATTGTCATTGTCATTGTTGTTGCCCGTTGATTCGCTATAAAAACACACTCACACAGGTGTATCTAACCATGAACAATAGCCTTGATCTCATCCTCCTTCTCTCTCTCTCACTCTCCCGCATAATTTATTTGAACATTTTTACAGGTCCTTTTTTTTTGGTCCGTCCCCTCACCTCGATTATGATGGTAATACTTTTGTCGCTGTTGTTATTGTTGTCGTTGGTGTTGTTATTGTTGTCGTTGGTGTTGTTATTGTTGTCGTTGGTGTGTTCCTTCTCACCTTTTTCCAATTTTCGTTTTCTTTTGGTATAAAAAACGTCGTTTTGTCGTTTTCGAACGATATCAAGAAGAACACAAAATAACGACCAACAAAAGACTCCTGACACTCCCGATAAAAACAATAAAATAAAATAATATTATTACAACAATAACAATGGCCATGACCGTGTGAAAGATTCGACTTGAAAATGTCCTTCAAAGGATTCTCGCGAGGATCCCAAAGAAAGAGAAGACATCGTTTTGGATCCCATTTAATCTAAATCCAAAATTTGAACTTAAAAACAGAAATATCACGGATTTCCTTCTAATTAATTCTCACTCCAAATGACGTTGAAATTAATTTGTAAGATTCAATGATTACGTGTAAAATGAGATGAATCGCATTCGGACCACCAACTTCGAACAACAACCACAACAACAAAAGACAATAACAATATAAAATGATAAATTCCCAAGACGATGACAATAAAATCGCAAACATGAGACAGAGAGAGAGAGGGACGACGAGAATAAAAGGAATTTGAGCTATTTATAAGTTTATCTCGTATGCAATAAAATCATTTATAACTTGGCTTCTTGTTCGGATTTCGGATCGATTTCGATTCGAGTCTGGGTCGAAATTACCTAGAATTCGTATTCGAAATCGGAATCAGAAAAGGAATCAGAATCGAAAGAAGAAATGGAAAAATAATAAGAAATGGAATCAGAATAAGAAATGGAATTAGAAGAAGAAACGGAATCAGAATAAGAAATATTAGCAGAATAAGAAATAAAATCAGAATAAGAAATAAAATCAGAATCGAAAAGGGAATCCCAAACAGAGCAGAAGGATTGGGCTTTGCTTTGGACGACGATCACACACCACAGTTTGGAAGCTGTTGATCTCGACGCTTTACGAGTGGGGATCGGGTGCTGATCATCATCATTCGCGGATTATTTATTACGCGTTCATTATGAAATGTGGCCGCGAACGAAATCGTTTTTCGCATTTGGCGTGCGATTGTAAATCATAAGTGACAGCGTGGAATGGGCACGAGTGAGAGTAGGACGGCAGATCAATCCATCTCTTTTGCTCCCTCTTGATCTTTATCTCGATCGTCTCCCATTCGCTGTCTTCTGTCGCTCGATCATGTCTCTCTATATCTTTCTCTCTAGTTATCTCCTTTTCTCCCTTGTATTTCTATCATTCATTCACAATCAATTAATTATTTCTTTCTCTCTCTCTCTCTCTTTACCAGGCGAGAAGCCATTCAAGTGTGAGCACGAAGGTTGCGATCGTCGCTTCGCCAACTCGTCGGACCGCAAGAAGCACTCGCACGTCCACACCTCGGACAAACCCTACAATTGTCGCATCAACGGCTGTGATAAGTCCTACACCCACCCATCGTCGCTGCGCAAACACATGAAGGTAGGTTTCGACCCCAAAGTCGGGGGATTCCTTAAGTTCTGGGGGTCGTTTATGGATAATTCCAAACACTCTCCTCACACAAAAGTAATTTCCACCATACTAATTATTTGCTTTTTCTATCTATCTTCGCCTAGGTTCACGGCAACATCGACGAGAAGTCGCCATCGCATGGCTACGACAGCGACGGCGAGGAGTCCTCGTCCTCGAGCATCGTCACCGGCGGCGCCCAGACCCCGCCCTCGGCTCGCCTCACCGGCGCCGATGTCAGCAGCGTCAACAAATCCTCCCCGCACTCGATCAAATCGGAGTCAAGCTCCGGCCTTCACAGTGTCCACCTGGGCGCCTCGTCCAGTGGCAGCAGCTCGGCCAGCAGCACCCATCACAATCTCCATGGGGGCAGCGGCAACAACAACAACAACAATAACAACAATTCCTCCTCCTCCGCCTCGACGAAGTCACCGGCCCTCCAATTGATGGCCTCCTCGGCCTATCTGCCACCTCCACTCGGCCCACCGCCCTCGCTATCGGGTGCCAGTGGTCATCATCATCATCACCATCATCAGCATGGCATGGCCGCTGGGTCGCCGGGTGCCGGCAGCAACGCGGCGTCCGCGATGCTCGTGACCGGCCACCACAACCACCATTTGCTCTACCACCCGGCGCAGCATCATCCGGCCAGCGAGTGGTATCACTCGGGCGCCCCAGCCGGCGGCGCCGACGCGATGAACCCCCTCAATCACTTCGGCCACCACCATCACCACCACCACCTGATGCATCCGGGCGCAGCGACGGCCTATTGAAGTTGGTAAACGGACCGCCGGTACCCGATAAAGTCCCAGGGGAATCCGATGGAACCCCTTTGGGACTCGAAGGAACCTGATGGAACTGATGGAACAAAGTCCGATGGAGTCCGGATCTCGATCCCCATTTTCGTGAGACGTCTGTGAGACGCAAGCGTGATGGGGATGGGTTTCGGGAGGAGGGTTGCGATCGAAGGAGGAGGACGCGTGGAAACCAAAAATAAAAATAACTAACTAAGTAACCGGATAACTATAATGATTAATGAATAAATTCAACTTCTTACCTGAATGCTTATTACGTAGATTTAAAGTCTAAAGAAAATAATTTTCTAAATTTGTTGTTAAACCTAAGGAACCCCTGTGTATGAGCCTGACTCCCCAAGATGGTTCGGCGTTGTGGAATTCTATGCTTTTGCTCCATGTTGAAATGATTAACTAATTGCCTAGATAATAGAATGCATTGTAATATAGAAACAGAAAAAACCCCGTAGTTTGTAAGTCTCATCCCTAGTTGTGTAAGTTCACTTCATCTTAGCGAAGAACAAAGCTTTTCTAGTACAAAATCTCACAGTAAACGAAATCGTCTCAAAGCAGAAAACAAAAAATTAAATTAAAATAAAATAATGTACTTGAGGATAATTGTGGAAGTAATTGAATATATAGCTAGATACGTACTTCTCGGCCTTAGATTTACAAAAGCATTTTCGAACGAAAACCCTTGCGAATGAGCGCAGAGAAATAATGAATGAACAAGAAATAAAACAACTGAATAAATAAAATGAAAATTAAGAGTAAATAAATAAAAAATACAAGTAAATAAATAACTTAAAAATAAGAATAAATAAATAAATAGTTATTAATAATAAATATGTATACTGAAACACATACACACACTTGCATTTCTACTTTCTACAAATCACACACAAACACACAATACAAACACACACACACACACCAATACATGTAAGCCAATCTCGTTTCCTGCCTTCTTGCCCAGTGGAGGAAGGAGGAGAAAGAGATCGGTTTTGCCGAACAGTGCCTGCAGCTCAAAGTTCTTTGTATCGAATGCTACCTTTTATGTGTATTACAACGCCATCATCATCATCCTAATCTTTGTAATCATCACACCTACAACAACAAAAACAAGAACACACAACATCAACCAACTATCATAGTGAATCCTATCCTATCATTTCAAATTTCTATCCATTTAACCTGAAGAGCCCATTACATTTTACGAGGCAACCACGCCTCATTTACGCCCCTCGTCCTCCTCCACCTTCTCCTAGTGGCGAATCCGATTCGCCTTCCTCCCACTTGTAAATAGTCCCCCAATCTCCACTGAGTTCAATTTCAACTATGTATCAAAAATTATTAAATCATTTGCAGGAGAATGATGAGGAGACGTGTAAATTGTACGATTAGAATTTTGTGTTTCCATCGTGTTTAGTTCTAGTTAAAGCCGAAGAGTTGAAATTATATTATAGTAAGAGTATAGAAATATATATATATATATATATATATATATATATATATATATATATATATATATATATATATATATATATATAAATGAATCCTTGTAATTATTATTGTAATTGAAATAAATGAAATTTCTTTAAAAATATAAAACGAAAATTATTATTTTTTCTGCTGAAATTGGAAAGCGAATTGAGAGTAGGAGAGAATTGTGGAGAGAAGAGAATTGAGGAGAGGAGTGAGTTGAGGAGAGGAGAGTGTTGAGGGGAGAAGAGATTTGAGTTGAGGGTTGGAGTTTGAACTTCATCTGGGGAGCATCGAACCCCGAAACTTCCGGGATCCTCATCTTTCAAACTCGACACGATTTTGTTTAATAAACATGTCTTTCTCTCTCTCTCACTCTTTCTCTCGATCTCTCCTTGTCTCTCTCTTACTCTCTCTCTTTCGCAATGACTCTCCCTCTCTCTGGGATGAGTGAGACCAACCGGAATCTCTGGAGTTGCGTGTCGTCCCAAACAAATCGTCATCGTGGATGGTTCTTGTTTTTGTTTTAATTTTATTGTTTTTGTTGTTATTACTGTTTTTATTTTTGTTATTATTTTATTGTTGTTGTTGGCACCCGGAACGCGCACCTGAAGCCACCCAAACGTAGCGAGGATTCGCGTGTCCACGTGAGGTCCATAAATTAAGATCAGCCCAGCTCTCGATACGCCTCATGTCGAACACGAAGAATCGGGAACCCGAAACACGCTTCAACCACGCTGTCGTTGTCGTTGTCTCTGCCAACGTTGACGTCAACGCCGACGGCGACGGCGACGGCGATGCCAACGTCGACGGCAACTTCACACCACTGACAACGATCGAATGGGATTTCTTTCACTAATAATAAATCATGAATTAGAAATAAAATCTGAGAATTCGATCCGCTGTAGTGGGCCATTGACGAACGTAACAAATCGTGGGGTTAATTAAAAAAACATAAATCCTTTAATTTTGATAATAGAGTATTGATGGCACAACAAAAAAAAAACAACACCTATAACAACAATAACACCTATAACAATAACAACAACACCAACACCTCAAATAACAACAACCACCATCCGAATGACCACTGAGTATGAGTGTGAGAGACAAAATCGCAAACTATGAAATTCAATGATCATGCGTGAAAACATTCTTTCAACCAGAGTTTAGAAAATGAATGAGATTCGGGGTCAAAAGGGTCGAGTGCTCACGGCATGGACGGAAGAATAGTCAGAGATCTTTAGGAAGGTATTAAGAGAACTCAGAGATTCTAATTTTTATATAGTGATATTTAAAAAATTAAAAATAAAAACACTTTGTTTAAAAAATAATAAAAAAATATTTTAAAACCATCAAATAAAAATTAAAAATATTTTAACCTTTAACCAGGAACCTTCGATTGCATTGTGAAATTTATTCGACTACGAAAACCCAGCCATGAGATTAGATCTAAACGATCCAATGGTCGTCTACCATTTATTGCATATATCGATTTTGTTTGCGACAATAAAAGAAACCAGAAACCAGTCCCAACATGGTGAAACCATTACCAAACTCCCGATTCCCATGTCGCGATCGCCAGACACGGGCGAGAGCGAATAAAATGAAGGAATAAAGGAAAAAATGAGCGAATCAGAAAGGAAATCACTTGCCAAGTGAAATCATAATTCATTTAACATTTTGTACATCATTTGTATGAGTTTCACCGGGAGAGAAGGATGACTAGAGGGAGGGAGAAGGAGGAGTTGGGGTAAAGAAGGTGGAGTGGAGTGAAGGAGGAGGAGATCGGTTCAAGAAAAAGAAAAGTCTCGAGTGTCTGATGAAACCTCGCCTTTGTTGGCTGCACCACTGCAACCTGCTGCTCTGTCTGTCTATCCGAGTAGACCACAACGTAGATCGTTCGAATGCACCTCTGTCTGTCTGTCCGACGGTCTGTTTTTCTCCTGGTCCGTCCTTCATTCGGTCTCTCTTTCCTCTGGTCTCTCTCTCTCCTCTGGTCTATCTTTCCTCTGGTCTCTCTCTCTCCTCTGGCCTATCCTTCCTTCGGTTTCTCCTTCTTCTGTTTTCTCTATCGTCGGCACTGAATCACCATCTGTCCCGCGCTGACAAATGCACAATATTGCACCAGCCGTGGCAACTCCTGCTCCAGCATCGACTCCAACTTCAAAATACAACTCCTGCTACAACTGCTGCTCCATCTCCATTTCCATCTCCAACTCCTGAGCTTGCAACAGCGCCTTCCACCACTTGCTTTTTCTGCTTTTGTCCTTCTCTTCCTTCTCCTCCTCCTTCTTTTCCTTCTCCTACTCTTTCTTTTCCTTCTCCTACTCCTTCTTCCCCTCCTCCTTCTTCTACTCCTCCCTCCTTCTTCTACTCCTCCCTCCTTCTTCTCCTTCCCCTCGATCATCTTTTGTCCTTTATTCGATGCAGCCGAAGTGCAAAAGCATTTTGTCTTCGCGTCCTCGTCTTTCCTCCTACCTCCTTCTCTCCTAAGCAAGCCCTCGATCCGAATACAATTTCACATCTGTCTGCACATCCAGATGATTCCGTCGGTCTGTCCATAAGTCACACGCTCCTCACGTTCGTTATTCGCCGGCCGCGGACGGGATTTTCAAATGTCTTCTGGTTCGCTCTCTCATTGTTGTTGGTGTTTTGACTTCAATTGTTGTTGTTGGTGTTTTGACTCCAATTGTTGTTGTTGGTATTTTAACTTCAATTGTTGTTTTTGGTGTTGCATCAATTGTTGTTGGTGTTTTAACTTCAATTGTTGTTAGTGTTTTTCACTTCAATTGTTGCCGTTGTTTTTGATTCATTTGTTTTTGGATTTTTCTCAATAGTTGTTGGAACTGCTTCAAATATTGTTGGAGATTCTTCAATCGTTATTGCTTTGTATTGAGTTGTTGTTGTTGTTGGTATTGCTTCATTTGTTGTTATTGTTGTTGCTTCCTTAGTTGTTGTTGGTATTGCATCAATTGTTATTGTTGCTATTGCTTCATTTCACGCTCTTCTTCCTTCACATACTATTGTTGTTGCTGTAGTTACAAAGTTGTTGTAGTTGTTGTTGTCATCAGAATTTGCATGTGGATTGAACGATGCATGCAAGTTGGAGATTCACCGACAGCGTTGCCACCCGAGGCGAATTTCGCGGACACTTCACGAAGATCGCCAACCAGCTGCAGGCTGTTGTGACACCGATGGTGGAAGGTGGATTTGGTGGCATCAGCTATCATGGGGAGGTTGGAACGTTTGGATGAAAATGACAGAGGAACGAATTCACGTTCGAGTGTCTTGTTGGAAGGTGGCAACACCAATCAACGAGACTATGGCAAGGATCTCCGGCTTTCGATTCACTTTGCGAGTCGAGAAATTGTGGGTTGATGAGGAGAAGACAGTGGATAATCAGAGGTTAAAAGTTTTTAGCATTTTTTTTGCTAATTTTTTATTATTATTTATTTTTTATTCTTTTTTGTTCCTTTTTTTTGAAGCAATTTTTTTTTTATTTTATTTTTTTGTAAATTGTATATTTATTTTATCTTGTAATTTATTCGAATTATTAAAGTTTTGTTGTTCCCTTTCTGCTCCTTATTTATTAATATTTTTTTCCTTTTTCGTTCTTTTTGTTCCTGTTCCATCGGACGTGTACAAAAATATTCACATATACATTAATGTACATATATGTATTTGTGACCGTATGAAAAGCGCTTCCCAATTAAAATGGCGCCGACGTCCAGCGGAAGAACAATGGCGGCCGGACGCGAGTGGTTTTAAATGCATTCGCCATTGACGGCGATGGCGACTGCGAGTAATGGCAACAATTAGTGTCGTCGACATCATTTGCTGCCGCTAACAATGACAACAAAAATAACACGACAACAACGGGGGAACAAATAAAAAAACAAAACCAAAAAACCCATAACTACAACGACATCAACAATAAATACAACGATAACAAATACAACGCTAACAAATACAACGCTAACAAGTACAACGACAGCAATAGTAACGACAACAAAAACAATGAGAACAAACACAACGTTAACCAAAAATAACATTAACTCGATAACTCCAAATACCACTGAAATTTGGCCAAAAGTCGTTACCACAAAAATAAACTCGAAAAAATAAAACCAGATAAATGAATGAACGGACGAGAAAAGAGAAAAAATTTAAAATCAAATACCACAAATCTGAGCAAATATAACATGATTAACAACAATAACAAAAACAAAAATAACAATAAAAAATATACGAACAACAACAATAACATGAATAGCAACAAAAATGGCTAAAATTATCCACTAAGCCACTAAATTAAAAGTAACAACAACGAGTACAACTTTAATGAAATTTCGCCATCAACATTTGACCAACAACAAGAATAGTTTACCAACAATAAAAACTGACCAGCATAACAACAAAAAAAAACTGACCAGCAAAACAACAACTAACTGACCAATAACAACAACTAACTAACCAAGAAGAACAACAACGAACTAACCGATAACAACAACTACTACTACTACAAACCAATACCAGCAACAACAACAACTGACTCTCAGCCAAAACTCACCTGAATTTGATTTGAAAATTAAAGCTCAGGCCAACCGTAGGCTCGAATCAAAACATGCCACACAGACCACGACGAATCGGGAGTTGATCCGACCAAACCCCACCCCCTCCTCAAACTACCCCCCCCACCCAAATCGGAGTCTATTTTGTCAACCGCTCCGTCCGCCGCCGGGCGACCGCAGCAGCAACGACAACAAGTCGTAAATTTTGTGCAATCGCAATTTGAAATTCAACTGAAAATTTGCTCGCAGTCCACGACGACAATTGTCGAACTGTAACATTTCCCATGTCCACGCGATTGCCACGATGTCTGGCACGGTGTCGCTCAGTCTGTCTGTCTATCTTTCGGCTGGTCCAACTATCCGTTGACTTCTTGGCATGTCTCTCTACCGTTTGGTTTGTCTGTGTGTCTGTCTAACTTTGGGTTGATCTCACTTTAGGTTGATCTCACTTTGGGTTGATCTGTCCGTCTAACTATGACTTCAGTCCGTCCATCTAACTTTGGTTTGATTTGTCCGTCTGTCTAACTTTAGTTGATCTGTCTGTCTGTCTAACTTTACGTTGATCTGTCCGTCGGCCTTTGGTTTGATTTGTCTCTTTTCTGTCTGTTGGTTCATTTCGTGTCTGACGTCGTCGAATTTGTATTTCGTTTGACAGAAATGATCAACAAGTCTTCGAATTGGGGTTGTCATTCGCGGCGGGTGATGAACGGACTATGGAAAGGGTTTGTGAGGGGCCGCCAGGGTTTTTGGCGGGGCCCAGGTTTTTAAAGGGGTTTCAATAGAACAACCATGGGATATATCAAAAGGTATGTGTAGCTAATTGTTGACATTCTGATGCCCAAAATCTGATCTTCTTAAGACCTAAGCATTGTCTGACCCACTAACTTCTATTAATCTTCACATTTGATCTTTTCATTATCCTCTCATGATCCTCTATCTATTCTCCTACGATATAATTGCCTCCAAGGAAACTCCTTCTAATTGAAAGTGAATGGTATTCACTCAGCTTCTCCCTGTTAAACTCCCAATGGATTTCTAGATCGAACATTACTCCAATATTTTTTGGGCCCCTGATCCGTGAAATCCAATCGGCCATTAACGGTCTCTCCGCAAACATGACAGCCCGTTAGTAAGGCTCGTTACCAACTTCACTCGCCCCACGCTCCCCCAAACAGGCCGCAGTCGTTGCTGCAAATCGAAGGCGACTTTATGACAATTAATGGCAGGCGGAGTGTCGTATTTTTTGGCACGATCGCTGTCAGCTCTAAATTGTACTAACCAAAGGAAAATCATGTGGAAAAACAATCGAAGGGTGGAGTTTGAGTCGTGTCTAAATGTGAAGAATTTAATATCGAGTATTAAAAGTCCAGAAAATAAACAATTAATCATTGTGAAAAACCATGCAAAATGTGAGAATTTACTCTGATCTCGCTGAGAGAGGAGGATAGACAAATCGACTGATTGAGAGAGAGGGCGAATAAGACAGAGAGGTAGAGACTAATGTGGGAATGAGGGAGGAAAATACCTCGCCGATTTATGCAATTACTTTGTAATTTGTTTGAGAAACGATTGAACATGCGTTTTCTGCATTCGCTCTATTCGAATTGCAAAACGAACTCGACCAGATGTGGCCAGATCGACTGGAAGTTGGTTCACTTGTTCGCCTGGCGAGAAACACCGACGGCCAGACGTGTGTCTATCTGTCGATGGACGGAAAGACACTTAGATGTGCGGACAGAAAGCGAACAATCGTCGGACGACGAAGACTGAAGCTGAGCCCAGTGGACGAAATCGAGAGATTGATGTCTTTGAGTAATCTAATTTAATGATAGATTCCTGTAATTTTTTATAATTTGTCCACGATGGTTAGATTGATTTGTCTGATTCTACCTTATTTTATCAAAATTTTTTTATTAAATCCTTTCTTAAATCTTCTACATGGAAATTTCTCCATCTCGAAACTTCGCCCCCTGGGAAGCCTTCCATTGTTTCAGACGAAGCCCTGAGTTACGAGTGAGTGGAGTGGAGGAACATGTGAATTTATGAATTTTAAATTAGGATTCAAATGCAAGTGATTGCGAGTGCATTTTTCATGCGGGGGAGAAATATCTCGGAGAAAAGAAAGGAGGAAAATAAGTGAAAAGAAGGAGAACAAATGAGAAATAAAAAAAAAAATGAGAAATGAAAAAATGTGAAATGAAAAAAAGAGAAATGAAAAAAGAGAAATGAAAAAATTAGAAAAGAAAAAAATTACGAAAAATGTAAAAACAAAAAATTCAGAAAAGAAAAAGAAAAACAAGCACGATGAACAATTTGTGATCACTTGGGTTTTGAGTTGATTTTTCAAAACGTTATTGATGTTTCAGTGGATGTTAATTGTTGTTGCTATTATAGTTTAGTTGTTGCTTTAATAGTTTAAGTTGTTGCTATTATAGTCGTTGAAGTTGTTGCTCTTCTTGTGGTTGCTAGCGATGGAGCAACGTCGAAGCTTCTTGAAACTTTCAACAGGAGTCGAAATGTCTGGCAGTTCACGGCGAGGACATAAATCAGATGGAGCTCAGGAGGCTCTTAAGTACCTCGGTGATCGAGCGAACAAGTGCTTCGTCGACACGCGTTCGCTCCATCTCTGTCTCTCGGACAAGAGACAAGAGTCTTGCTCTCTTTTTCTCTCTCTCTCTTTATCTACCCACCTTCCACTGGTTCTGGTGCATCGAATGCATAGCATAATTAGGTGGATTTGTGTGTGTGTGTTTGTGTGGATCCCTAGGTGGACGACCAGTGGATGCTGCGCCTCACATTTATTCTCTTCGCACGTACTAAATATGCCACATGTTTACAAACAATCACTACAATAACAACAACAGAAAAGACACTAAAACAACAAAAACCACTGAAACAACAGAAAGACCACTAAAACAACAATAACTACAATAACAAGAACAACAGCTACAATAACAACAACTACAAAAATCACTACTACAATTACAACAACTACCAATAACAACAACTACAACAATTACTACAACTTGAGTTCTTGTTTCACAATTGTAGCATAAATGCAAAAACAACAACAGCAATTACAACAACATAAAATACAACAACGATAACAACAACAACGAAAATTACAACAACGATTACAACAAAAACATAGAAAAAAATAAATTTTGTCTGTTTTTGTTTCTTCACGATTTTCTTACATTTGGTTCATTGTTGTTATTTTTCTACATCGTCTTGTTATTGTTTTTGCTGTTGTTATTTGCCTTCTTCGCCTTGTTATTGTTCTTATTGCTATTGTTCTTTTTGTTGTTGTTGTTGTAATAATGTGCATCACCCCCGATGTGTAATTGTAATCTAAACATTTGTAATTGTTGGCTAGAAAACAACAACAACATGTGAAGGTAGAATAAGTAGAAGAAGAAGAAGAAGAAGCTCTTATCCACACTCCCGTAGAAAGTCAGTAATGAAGTGCAATGTTTATAATTTACGAGTGTATTAGTGGCCAGGAATGATGGTGGAATTACGAACTTTCGATTTTTTCAAATTTCTACATCAAAAATAATGAAAATAATTTTCAAAAATAGAAAAAAAAACAAACTAAAAAAATAATGTATATTTAACAAGATAAAATTAAATTAGAAATTTAAAATAAAAAGAAGTACGAATAATTTTTTTAGAATTTTTAGAAAATTTAAAATTACAATGTATACTTGCAAATTTGAAATTAAATTTAAAATTTTCATATTAAATTTAAATTTTTTTGTAATTTTTATTATTTTCAGCATCAATTTTTGGATATTTTCAAAATATAATATTAAATTATAAATTTCTCGCAAGGTTTTTATTTTTATTTTGCATTCCGGATATTCTTCCATATATCCCTCTGTTACAAGGAGATAGAAGATGCTTTCGATTTTCCCTCTCTCACATCCCTCTCGCTCCGAAGCCGAAGCACCTGCATGTCTGCCATTGCACCGAGGTTAACCGAGTTTAATCGAATCGAATTGAATTCAATTCAATTCAATTGCATCGGATTGAAATGAATGTTTTTGTTTTGCTTTGGTTTTGTTTTCCTCATCTCTCGGCAAGTTGTGATTTTGTTTTCTTAATTTTCCAATTAGTTTTTATTTATGGCGCGTGAACGTTGATATTTTTCTCGAGTGAAACGCGAGCATAAATAAACGAAATACCAAAATGTTGTTTCCAGAGCCATTCCGGAGCCATCGTGTGTGCAACGATCGTGTGTGCAACGATCGTGTGGACGAACGATCGATGCCGATTCCAATGGGAACGAAGGCAAAAGCCAATGCAGACATGGAGGCAACACTGCACTGGATCGAGCAGGGTTGCCACACACTTGTGTCATTAGCACCTCATTATGCTGCTCGATTGCCTCTAATTTGGAGCAAAGGCGAAGGCAACAACGAGAAAGGAAAATAAACGTTGCCTGAAATTCAAACTCTTCATCTTCATCGAGGTGATCGTGGGATGAAGGGAGAGGGAAGGAGAAAGGGAGAAAGGGTGGGACGAAGAAGAAGGGAGGGAGAAAGGAAGGGAGAGAAGGTGTTGGCCGACTCTTGTCTGAAGTGGCATCACTCGACGTCTGCCACGCTCACGGCCATCCAGCCAGCCAGCGTGTCTGCCCGGATTCCGAAGAGGATCAGGCCCTCGAGTGCACCGAGAAAGAAAATTGAATCTCGCATCTCAGGCCCTTCAATGGAGGCCACGGAATCTGACGAAGAATCACGAGAAGCAGCAGCAGCAGAAACTGATTGATTAATTAGTGGTGATTCTTTCAGTGTAGCCAGCCCACTGTGTCGAGTCGACTTCGAGTTCGACTTCGAGTTCGACTTCGAGTTCGACTTCGTTTCAGGTGTCGGCCTCGAATTCTCTACGAATTCCATTCGAATTCATGCCTTGCCTCGGACGACGATGTCGGCTTCTCCAGATCGCGTGCTGGGGGCGTTCCTGCTTTGCTTCTACTTCTGTCCGCATTCGCCTGGTCTACCCTTCTTCCTTCTTCACCTCCTCCTTCTTCTTCTCCTCCTTCTTCTCCTCCTCCTCCTTCTTCACCTCCTCCTTCTTCTTCACCACCTCCTTCTTCTCATCCTCCTCCTCCATCTCAATCTCCATGGTGCGAACTTCGTTTTCATCATCGTTTGCTCTGGATTCGATGATTAATAATGGAATCACTTTGGTTCTTCCTCCTCCTTCTCTTCTTGTAGTTGTTGGGATTTTAATTTAATCTCTCCCCATTTTGTTGTTGTTGTTGTTGTTATTGTTATTTTAGCGGCTAATTACCACTAGCCTCAATTTGATATGTTGCCAGTTAATTCAATTAAAACGTTGCCACACCATTGTCTGTTCCATACGATTGCTAAGTATTCGCAATTACAAGCTCGACTGATAACAAGTACTTCACCTATATTTAATATATAGTACATATAGTATATGTGTATATTTTCTCATATGTTTCTTATGTTTATTTTCTGGCTTCTTCGCTCAAGTGTTCTTCTAGCGGTTTTACGGTGATGAACGATCATAAATTATTCATTTTATCGTTGTTCATTCGCTCAATTCGAAATGGAATGTACAAGGCAATTGAAGGCATTAAGAAGTGTATGTTAAACAATTTCATTTGAATGATATTATCTTTTGGAATAATTATAATAAGGAAAATAAAAAGAGGACCATAGGCTAGGAAGAGAATATGGTACAAATAGAATATGGTAGTAATAATAATAGGCTAACAAGAAAATTATGCATAGAATGAATTTCATAATAAATATGTATTTGATGCATATTTATTAGTGGACTTTATGATCTTGCCGTAAGCACTATATAGAGAACGATTTTTTCTTCATCCTATTTTTGTAGGTCTCTCTAGCTCATAACTTTCTGCTGTCTCTCTCTTGCTCATAACTTTCTGCTGTCTCCCCCTCTCTCTCCTGGTCTATTTTAAAAGTCTTTCTCATAATTCTAATGATTTTCAAATGCCAATCACTTGTTTCAGAACATCTTCAACTTTTCTCTCCTCGTTTAGGTTCGTTTATTTCTCTTTTCTATATTTTTGTATTTTTATTTTTTGCTTCGTTATTTTGATGTTTCTTTTATTTATTTTTTTCAGGTCCTAAGAAAATAAAATGTCAGAGACAGAATTCAATTTATTCACCATACTTTTTGTTGTTGCTATGGCCTGTCACTGGTTTGTGTTTATTGTTATTGTTGTTATTATTACTCTGTTGTTGGTATTCTTAATGTTATACCTATTGTTGTTGTTGTTATTGTCAATGTTATTGTTGCTATCCTTGCGACATCTTACGTCTGTTAACAACATATGAAAGTTACTTCTATTCGTCGTGAAACAAAATATCAAGAAAAGAATGAACTTACACATACATACACATAAATATACAAAGCAGTTAAATGTATGTGTTTGTGTTCAAAGAATTTTCGAAACCGAAATGAAAAGTTTCCCCCAAACCACTTTCTGTCCGTCCATCCGCCTGGCCCCATGGGATTTGGCTGAGATTTTGCAAGAATCGCTGAAGAAAAGAACAGAGAGTTTTCGCTATCTCTTTCTCTCTCTCTCTCTCATTTGCGTCTCAAGCTGTTGGCAACTCATGTCCTCTGACCTCTTCTCCTTCTCCTAACTTCCTTCTACCCAAGATGACGACTGCTCTTGATGATGCTGCCTTCCTTCCATCCTTTTATCCTTCTTTCCGTCCACTCATCCTTCTTTCCTTCCTTCCTCTCCGCCCTCCCCCTTCCTTTGTTCTCTCTCTCTCTCTCTCGTCCTGACACTTTCAGACCATCTCCTGTTATTATTTTCATTTTATTTCCATATTCATTTTAGCAAATGATTCAATGACGACAAAATTTATTGTGCGTGAATTGTGAAAAACGAGGCCAACCTCTTCCAACTATTCTCCATCTCGTCCTTGCCACGAGGATGCGAATTGAGGACGAAGGATCCAGTGCCCAACGCTAATGATGATGACGATGTCGATGAGAGTGAGTGAGTGACGTTGGTATCATAGTTGTTGTTGTTGTTGCTGTTTGTGATGCTGGTACCGTGGCTGATGGTTGTCGACGATAACTGAGTGGGCGTTGACGTCACGATAGACCCTAATTTATATGTTTCATCGCTGGATGGCCATTGAAGAAGGCGCCGACGAAGCCTTTGTTGTGTTCGTTCGTTCAATCGTTCGTCAGCCGTCGTCTGGTCGTCGACGACGACGTCCGCCCGCCAGTCAAACACAGGGTCCTGCATCACAGACAGAAATGTCTCATTCCCTCTTTCAACCTCCTTCTCTCTCTCACTCTGTCTTTCTATTTCTTTCTCTATCTTTCTCTTTTTTGTTGACTTTCCCTTTGACCTTCTGTCTGTGTTCAACCCTCGAATGGGGGGTGGCGAACACTTGAAAAATCGTAACAGAATAATTCTGCTTTGTTATTATTATTGTTGTTATGTACAAGTTGTTGTCTTTATTGTTGCTGTTGTTCTTGGTGTTGTTGCTTTTGTTCATGGTGTTGTTGCTGTTGTTCTTGGTGTTGTTGAGAGTGTGCCATTCTTGTTGTTGATGTTGTTGTTGTTACTGCTGTTGTTGTTGCTTCTCCTGTTCTGCCTGTCAGTGAACCCTCGACTCACCTGTCAATCGCAGGCTCAAGTTTTGATTACGTGTTGTCAACAGAGAAACGAAAAATAGAAAACGTCAGAATGGGGGAAGAACTTTTAATGGACTTCGAGGAAACGAAGACGTCCGCCTCTTTACTGGGCGACCTGTTGCTGTTGATCTTCGAAAAACCTTCGAAAGTTCTCAGAGAACACACCGACAAACTTCCAATAAACCTTCAAAAAATCTCTGACAAACAAAATTAAGTTTGATCGAAAATTAATCCTATTTTCTTAGGCCCACAAAAAAAGTATACGAAAATCTTCCAAAAACCCTCCGAAGAACCCTTCCAAAACCCTCTGAAGCCCCCACAACGTCCGTCCATCACATGACTGAAACCTCTTCAACCGTGTCGGCTCCGATCTGAGGTTCATTTGGCACGCTTCGTCAGCGTTCCTCCGATTGAAGTGTTAATTACGCCACTAATTAACGATTCCAGAAGCACCAACCGATCCATCGACCAACCGATCGACCAACCGATCGACCACTCGATCGACCACTCGATCGATCGACGTTGGAGGACCCCGAGTCGGCCGCAGACACCGTCGCCAAAGGTTGACAAAGTAACATAAACACATTTATTACCAAATCCGAGAATCGAATCGAGGCAAGTGGAGTGGACTCGATGGCGATGACAATGACGATGCCGATGGCGGTGTCCGATCGTTGGCGGCTTCATAAATCTTCCACAGCCGAGTGACAGGCGAGCGACGGGCAGCAGAGACGCAAAAACCCACTGAGGAGCCGCTCCATGGAGCAATTAAAACGTGATCACGTTTAACTAAATGCTCTCTAATATATCACAGGATCCATCGATCGATCGATCGAGCGAGCGACACATAAGCAGACATAACTAAAGACAGAGAGTCAGACATACCTACAAACGGACAGACAGAAGGACAGAGAGATAGACAGACAAAGAGACAGACTTCGAGTGGACGGAGACAACGAGATCCAGGTTTCCATTATTCATTCACCTGAGTGAGCGAGAAAGCGATCATTAAAGGGCAATGAGTGATTGAGACAGAGAGAGAGAGAACAATAAGCCTGATAAAGAGAGAGGGAGAGGGGGGAGAGAAAGAGACGGTAGATGGCGAGTGGCAAAAACATTCCGCCTGTCAGGTTCGCAAGTGTTTTTGTGCCGAAAATTTCCTTAATAATAATTTCCTACTACGATCCCTCGCTGGTTGGCTCGATCGATGACTGGGTGACTGAGTTATGGAGTGCAACAACAACGACAATGACTATAATAACAATAACAACAATGACTACAATAACAATAACAACAATGACTATAACAACAATAACAACAATGACTATAACAACAAACAATGATACTACCAACAATGAGTACAATAACAAGTGGAACAACAACTACAATGCGGCACTGATTGAAACCTGCCGAAGTTTGACAGAAAAATGTTATTAATGTCCGATGCGGTAGGTTGCGAAATGACATGAGCATCGATCCATCCATCCATCGATCCATCGATCCGACCATCCAACCATCCATCGATCGGGGTTTCATTTTCTTTGTGTGTCCTTCTCGTGGATTTCTTTTGCGCCTCCTCGCATGGTAGGTGAAAGAAAAACAATAAATTAATGCGGTTTCTATTGAAATCATGCGTGGCTTGTAATTTATTATTGTTATTATTGTTGTTGTATTGCATACATATATGTATATGTAGGAGATACCGATATAGGTATAGTAACGATCATCGATTGGCAGCTACAAAATTTATGATTGTGCGCTTCTCTTTGTGATTCCTTAATTCGTGTGAGTTTCCGCCGTGAATGAGGGAAAAATTCAATAAAATGAGATGAGTTGAAATGAAGTGAAGTGAAGTGAATTTACGAAATTAATTATGTTTCAATTGCAGTCCTTTTGGAGGAGCTCTTTTTTTTTTGTTGCCATTGTTGTTGTGTTTGTGGGTGGGGAATAGAAGGGATCTTCCTTATATAAAATAAATATGGTTTTAATTTGATTTTTCATGATATCTCAAAGTGATCGTAAATTTGTTAAATATGTTTTAATTAATATATATATATATAATTTATTTTTTATTTATTTAATATATAAAATCTAAAAACACTGTTTACCTTAAAAATAAAATATTATAATTAAAATCGAATATGCGTTAATATTTTATAATCAATCTAATAAAATAAAACAAAATACAAATTTCAAAACATATAAAAGTAAAATTAAATATTTATCAAAAAACATCGTTCTTGTCTTTCATATTGTACTTATTCTAATAGTAATATATTATTTCATCTCAATAGAATTTTTTTAATTTACCCCACAAATGATCTGCGAGGAACAAAAATAAACATTTCTAATTATCTTATAATTTTCTCTCATCTTTCAGCAACTAAATAATTCACACATCGTCCATGAAAATAATTTGCAATATTCTTTCTCTCACATTGTGGGGCAGTGAAAATTCGCAAATTTTCCCATATTACCACGAGATCATAATTTAGCATGAGTTGAAGGAAATTTTGTGAACTCATAATAAAAACTCGTGGGAGTTTAGAAAAAAAGAAAAAACAAAACAAAAGGCCACGCGCAACATCGGTATTGGAGAATAAGAAAACAATTCAGGAAAGAAAATTCAAATACCGATCGACCGAGAAGAGAGAGAAAAAAAGAATACAAAAGGTGAAAAACGAAAGGAACAGAATGCGATGTGATAAAAATCGCACGAGTGGCCGCCGCCATTCGAGGAATCCCGAAGACCTTGCGAGCGTGCCGGGAACGCGATTCGTTTCGATTCGGACTCGGGATCCGTTTGCCATTATATAATTTATAGGATTTGGCAAATCTACGAATAGATTTTTTCGTGTCAGAATGCAGCGCATGACCAATAACAACAACAACAAAAGGAACACCAATAAGAACAACAACAATAAAAAGAACACCAATAAGAATAACAACAACAAAAGGAACACCAATAAGAACAACAATATAACTAATAACAACAATAGGAACAAACCTTATAACAACAAAAGGAACAACATCAGTAATATCAGCAACAACAACAAGAGACACATATGCGTCTCCTTCGATTGTCTCTCCGTTCGTTCGTCCGTCTGTCTGTCCGTCTGTCTGTCCAACATTCGTTCTACCGTCTGTCTGTCTGACTTTGTTCTCTCCATCCCTCTATCTCTCTCGAGCTTCCTTTTGGTCTTTATGCCATTTGGCAAACTGTGAATGTTTAACCACAAGAACAACAATAACAACAGCAACTACAACAATAAAAAAATCTGTTGGGCAACCCCAAGCTCGAGATCAACCTCAACGAAACCCCAAATGCAGCTGATTCCACCGAGACTTCGTCTGCGACTTGGGCTTTGGCTGAGACTTGGAGTCAAAATCGATGCTGAAGCTGAGGTTGGAGTCGAAGCTAAAGCTGGAGGTTGGAGCTGAGTTTAGAGCTGAGGCTGGAGACTAGAGGCCGGAGAGCTCCAAACTCCGATCCGAACAGAACCGAACCGAGCTGAGTTTCCAAGGAAGTGCTCCGTGCCATTCGCTCTGTGGCTTATCTTCGAACAAGATCAATATGCACGATATCAATATTGTTGGCTCATGTTGTGGCTCTTGTTGTTGCTGTTGTTTGTTATTGTTGTTTTTTTTTTCGTATTCTCTTTTGTTGTTGTTAGTTGGGGGGAGGGGGAGCGAATGACGCGAATAAAATGTAAATAAAAATATTATAAATACATGAGAGAAAAAAATAAAAAAAAAAAAGAGAACGAAAACCCAAATACAATAATTTCAACAACAACAATGAAAGGCCAACAACAACACTGAATGACTAACAAGAACAACAATAAAAGGCTAACAACAACAAAAACCAAATGCCAACCACAAGAAAATACCAACAACAAAATACATATACTAAACCTAATATAACAACAACAATAACAATGAAGGGAAAGCATTGTTGTTGATTCTGAAAATTCGGTGCTTTACTGAATCCTACGATGACTAAAGCGATGACGACGATGAGGTGGAGGATGAGGATAAAGAGGAGGATGAAGATGGTGACGAAGAGGACGAAGAGACGATGGAGACGTGGATTCGAAGGAGGACTCGGGAAACCAATCGAAAAGCAATCCAAAGCAACTTGTCTGCCCTGGCACCCCGGCAACACGGACTCACCATCTCACCATCAGGGCAGACAACGTCACCACCACCATTCACCAGACACCGGGCCTCGGTCGCATTCAGGGATCCAGGATCGTGGTGAGGGACACGAGGACCGAACAAATGTTACGGTTGTTGTCTCTATGTAGCGTTGGGTCAACGGGTGGAATTGCGATCACGTTAAGGGCAGCAGGGAGTTCAGTGTTGGGCAACGTCTCGAGTATCCTATAACAAGTTGAAATAAAATCGTTTATTCAGGTTTTAATGTTTTGATTCAATCGAGTATCAATCGAAAATTTCGTCATATTGAAATCTGGATGACGAAAAGAACCTGATGGACACGTTTGTGGGATATAGTAAATAATTATATTTTCACATTTTTTAAATTTACTATACTACAATTTCCATACTTTTATTTATTTTCTTTTATTAATTTTTTTAATATTTTTTGAATTTCCTTCATATGTTTTATTTTTTCATATTTTTTGTTTTTTCCTCATATGTTTAATTTTTTCTTCATATGTTTTACTTATTCTTCATATGATTTATTTTTTCTTCATATGTTTTATTTTTTCTTCACATGTACGTATGTTTCGCATTTTTCATTTTATTTTGTTTTTATTGCATTTCAATATTCAATATATCTCTGTTAGATTTCGGAGAATTTGAGATATTTTTGCTTGGCAGAAGCAGCAACACGCCAAAGTGTTGTTTGTGTGTGCCAGTGTTGCTCGTTTTATGTGTTTTTTCATTTTTTGCTTTACTTTTTTTATATAGCTTTTTGTTTTGTTATGTTTTCTTTTCTTTTTGCTTTTTTTGTTTTGCCTTTTTTATTATTTTTTGTTAAGGTATTTTAAACGATGTTTGCTTTCATTTCTATTGGTTGTTGTTACTACGATTTCTTGCCGTATTTGAATATTTCTTTTTGTTTGAATAGTTCTTCTTGTTATTGTTACTGTTGTTTTATCATTGATAAATATTATTATTATTATTCCTATTATTTTTATTGTTCATATTGCAGCATCCATTGTTTCCATCAATTGTAGCAACAAACTCCAGTTTCCAGTATTGTCATACTTCACGAAGGAGGTTGTCTCCTTCTCGCTCCTTATCCATCTCGCGCTCACGCTCTGTTCTCCCTCTAGCCCTCTCCCTCCCTTCTGTCTCCCTCTCTCTCTGACTCGTTGTCTTCCGCTCCCGATGCGATTCATGGTGTTGGAATTCACACGAACTCTGTGTTCGTCAACACCTTCGGGTTGTTGTAGTTACTGAAATTGTTTTTGTAGTTACCAACATTATTGTTGTAGTTACTAACATTGTTTTTGTTGTGACCAACATTGTGTTTGTTGTTGTCACTTGGTACCTTGTAATGACCTTTGGTTCTCGCGAAGAAACCAAACGACATCGGATCATGACTGCTCGATCCATGGCTTGCGAAATCCTCCTCCCGGCTGCAGTTCATCGGATTTTGGTTGCGAAATTTGGGACATCGGTGGAGGGAGGGCGAGGGTTAGGAGAAGGTGGATTCAACGAAGGGAGGGAGGTGGATTCAAGGAAGATGGGATGGTGGGAGGACAGGGAAGGAGGCTGGAGGTGAGGAGTCATAAAAATCACATTCTAAAACTCAAATTTTGCCATCGCCATCGAAGACCCTCCCTGAAGCTTCAGCTGAAGATGTGTCGACCCCTGAAAGGATTCGAGTCGGGTCGAATAGATGGATGGAAGGTTGGATAGAAGGATGTATAGAAGGATGACGAAGCGGACGGGTGGAGAAACGAATGCGGGGGAGACCCGCATGCGAGACGAGACCCTCGCGAGGTCCGACGGCCTAATTTGACAGATGCATGACGCCGGCCCCAGACGCGAACGTTGGAAATCAATCTCACTCTCGTTTGCTGAGGGTCGCCGCAAGACAGACGGACAGACAGTGGGACAAAACGCCATTGAGAAGAGACAGGGGACAGACAGTGGAACAGTAGACAAATCGGTGGGAGCGAAACGTGAACTCGTCAAAATAACGTGAACGAAGGCCAACGAAAACAAACATGACTTCAAATATAATTTATTAGCCATAAGAAGGAGGGGGCGAGGGCTACCAGTGGACCAACGAATGGTCGAAATGTCCTAATCACGAATGGATGGTCAGACAGACGGAGAGACAAACGATGGACAGCACCTTCGCCTCCGCGGTCAAATAATTTTGATGGACACATTAAAGACAACACCAAGGAACCCAAAGCTAAATCAGACCCAAACACAAAACCCAGAGACGAGAAGAAGAGAGGGAAAGTAAGATCGAGTGAAGGAGAGAGAGAGAGAGAAGAAAGATGTGGAGAACTTTTGGGTTTTTGCAACAGGACATTTTTCACATTTTATTTATTATTAAAGAACGCTCGCTGCATAAATCATAATGGAATTGGAACAAGAAGAACAAGCGGTCGACAACGATGAAGCAAGCAGCAACAGCAGCCAAAGCAAACGAGGAACCAGGTTGAGGTTTGGTCAGGGCACATTGTTGTTGTTGTTATTTTTGTTGTTGTTGCAGCTTGCCACCAGCATCCAAAGCTCGTTCATCTGTCTGTCGGTCGGTCGATCGGTCGATCGTTGGGTCGTCAGAGGTTCCCACATGTGTTTTGAATTTCTCGCATTTCTTCGCAGGGAGTAGAAGGGGTTGAAGCGAAAGAGAGAGAGACAGAAACATGAGGGAAGGAAAAAAAATCAACCAAAAATAACAACAACAACAAGAAAGGCATTGGCAAAGGAGTCAGTGAGGTATTTTTTCGTCACGCGTCTCAAATGTGCAAAAGAGCGCCTCCCGATCACCTCGGGATCAGAATCGTCATCGGCATCGCGAGATCGAGATCCGCGATCGCGATCTCGAAGTCTGATCGCGCTCCAGACGAAGATGATCACGATGACGACAACGACGACGATGATGATGACGACTGCGGCTTGCAACGATGACGGCAACATGGTGCGAAGGAGGAGGAGGAGGACAGAGGAGTGATTGAGGAAGAGGTGAAAGAGAAGGATGAGGAGGGCGAAATGAGGAAGGTCCGCGATCCGAGGACTCCGGCCGGTGTCCAGAGGCCGCTACTACGCGCCGCCGTGTCGTCCTAATGAATGGCTCGGTTGCAGTCGTTTAATTTTTGTCGTAAGAATCTTTTTTATAGTTTAAGTGGCGCCACGAAATATTATATTACGCCGAGTCAGGCCCGCACCAGGCCAGACCAGTTAAGATCCCAGCCAGGACCGACCGGACCAGACCAGACCAGACCCAAACTGATCGCGCTCCAAACCTCGAAGTCATCCTGCGCCGATCGTTGATCGTCGATTGTGGCGGATCCTCGCCCTGGTCCCTCGTTCTCAACGTTCTCACTCTCTATGAATTTATGCCTTTTGCATTGGAAATTTGTGCGTCTGAAGAAATCGCAAAGAAGGATCGAGGGAGACAGAAAGAGGGATCGAGGGGAGCCAGAAGAAGAGATCGCGAGGAGACGGAAGGGGATCTCCAGAGGATCGGTCTGGCATTTATGAAATTAATAAATGGCGATCGCTTCGAAATGCGCGCCACGCCGCAGACCGAGACCGAAACATTCCAGGTAAGAGAGAGAGAAAGAGACAATGTGGGAACAGGTAAAAGAGAGAGAGAACGATTGGTGGGTTGTGTGCAAAAGGATTTGGTTAATTAAAGAAAATCCCTCGATCGGTCGGCTTATCAAAATAATTAATTAATTGCACCCATAAAGGAGAAGCAATTGCGAAAATATGTATAATAATTACTGGAATATGATCTACATAAGTTGGGGGGGGGGGAAATCTTCGTCTGCCAACGCTGGTGGAAATTCCTTCAGAGGTCGCAGAACGAGATTTTTATGGATCTCCCTCTCTTCCTCCCTCTCTTCCTCCCTCCCTCTCTCTCGATCTCTCTTACTCTTGCTTATTAAATGAAGTACGTCGGCCATTTTTATCGGCGACATGTGCTGCCACCATGTGCGAGAAATGTGGCAGCTTCTTGTTCCATCGTGTTCTTCTTCTTCTTCATCTTCATCCTTGGAGGCGAGGTCGAGTTTGAGATTCTGCATAAAATTATATCTTTATGTCTTCATTAAAGCGACGATTAAATCGAGATCGTTAAATCCCCAAACGACCGAATGGAGAGGGATAGAGCGAGAGGACAATAACGATGTTAACAAGTTACAGAACAAATAACTGAGGCAATGGAATGAGGGATGTGGAGGAGGTGGGGGAAGAGGTGGAGCCACCCACAGCATCAGAACATGTGAAGTTTTGATTGACCCAGTGTGAAAGGGATGCTGAAAGAGAATGAGAAATTTGAATATTTATTCCTGATACCTTTCTGAGGCTTTTCCTTAGCTAATCAAAAAATACCCAGATCCCAAGATCCTTGGAAGGAAGACCCCAAGCTCCACTGAAGGAATATCCCAAGCTCAATTGAAGAAAGTCCTCAACATCCATTGAGAAAGAAGATCCTGAAGCCTCGCAGCCGTCTTCTCCCTTTGGATTCCATCTCCACCTTTTCGACTCCAGGATTTCACTTTTATCCCGTAATTCCAGTAGTTCAAAAAGACGACAGGTTTTGCGTTTTTCAATGTTTTCATACTCTCTGATGAGTACTTCCCCTAGTTTACGCTCACACGGATGTTTGCACGCACGCATACACAGAAACACACATAGTGAACTGTTCATTGATTCATAAATCATTGAGGAAGCGTGCGCAGGATCAGGAGAAAAACAATTTCATATTCCTTCAAATCGCTTCATTGACGCACGGTCGTTTTTTTTTTTTTTTTTTTGTTTCTTTTTTCACCCACCCAACAAGAACAACAACTGTTTGATACTAACAACAACAACTGTCTAGTACCAACATCAACAACAAAAAGAAAATAACCACTACCAAAAACTTCTTCTTCGCCCAACAATTTCGAGCTTCACCAGACCCAGACGGGAGCAGACAAAGAAGTAGGAGGAAAAGAAGAAGAAGGAGGAAGAGATGAAGGCGAATGAGAAGGGGCGGCGTGGGCTGGTCTCGGGGTGGAGTCACACGAGTGAATAATAATGCGTTTAAGAACCCTGTTATTATCCTTTCACACGCAGTTGTCTTCATCGCCGTTCGCCGGCTTCTGCCGAAGACGCCCTCGACTTCGACCTCGGCCGACGGTCGCTTGGGCTCAACCTCGTTCCTTTAGCCCTCGTCCTTGGCCCTTTTTGCTTTGGTCCTCGTCCTTTGGTCCTCGCCTCTTTGGCTCTCGCCCCCTTCGACATCGTCATCTCCTGATCGTCCTCGACGTCGTCCTTATAATTCCGCATTGATGTGTAGTGTAACCACCGAATAACAGTAACAACAACAATGTACAACAATAACAACAACGCTGAATAAACCAATAACAATACCAAAACTGAAGCAAACAGAGATCGAAAGAGAGAGTGAAAGAGAGTGTATATGTGTAAGTGAGAGAGATGGGTATGTTGAGAGGAAAAGTCAATTAAAAAAGTTGTATAAATCATAACTTGGCAGATGAGTTGATTACAATGTGTGCAACAATGCCGCCAATGGTGCCCTACAGTCGGTCACACATTGAGATCAGAGATGGAATTTTAATTTTGAACAAATTTCAGTTAGACAAATAATTCATCCTGGTGTAATGTCTTTTTTTTTGTTTTAATTGCCTTTGGTAAGATTTCATCCTATTCATTATTGTTGATACATAATAATTAAATGTAATGCATTCATCTTTGATAATGATAGTGTAAATAAATAAATAATACTCTTTCAGTAGAGAAAGGATGAAGAAGATAGATATGATGTATTTTGTTTCTTAAATTCTTCAGGAGAATTTTTCATAATTTTTATCTTTAATTTTTGTTCTATCACTAACATCGGTATATAAAAAGTTTATAAATATAAAACATTATATAAATATATTAATAAAGAAATCCTCACAGTCCGAAGATGCCTGCTGCAAGGTGCTCTTCATCTCCTTCGCTCTCAGTCTCACCCATCGAACGCCCCTTCGTCTGCAACTTCTTGTTTACACAGAATTACCTTGTGTTTTTCCTTACCAAACATTGGCCCTCTCCACACTCTCCTCCTCCGCCTCCTTCTTTTCATCCTAGTCCTTCTCCTCCGCGTCCCCCGCTTCCTCCTCTTCCACCTCTTCGACCTTTACCAACCACTTTCATCCCTTCGCAGACGTCGTTGTTTGTGCTCGGCTGTGGTTTTCGCTTCCCACTCTCTCCCTCCCTCGTCGCTTCTCGCGCCACGCAACAATTGTGAATCCTTCTTCCTGGGACGATGATATCCTTCCGCCGCTTCCGTTCCACCATCGACTTCGTTCGCCGTTCCCGTTCGTTTCCAAATTCCGGATCATAGGCCAGAGTCAAGAGAGTGAGAGAGAGAGAGAGAGTTCGGCAGCCCTTCAGTAGAGCTCTCTGATGATGGGTTTAACTTCCGTATAAATCAGGGAATGCAAGGAGCGAAGGCGAATAAAGGAAGACACACGCACACACATACACGAGTCGCACGACGGAAACGTAGTTTTGACATCGCACTTTCCGCATCCGCTAAATGCTTTGATGCACACCAACCTCACCACCATCAACAATAATAATAATAACTGCAATAATAACTGTTTCTGCTACAGACCGTCCGTCCTTCTGGTGGTCTGTCTGTCCATCCCTTCGTTCGTCCTTCCATCCACCCCTCTGTCCGTCCACCCGTCTAATCGTCTATCTATCTGTCCGTCCGTCCGCTTGATCGTCATGTCTGCGGCTGAATTTATGAAGTGTGCGTCGGCCGCGACGTTCGACGCTCGCCCACCGACGTCGCGCCACGTGTCGAAGTCATTTTCGTCCGCCGTTCGCATCGTCGGAAGAGGGCGGGGGGCGGACGAAGGAGGGCGGAAGGTGGACTCCAGGGACCTCATCCTAGTCCTGATTCTCTTCGTCACCATCATACGCAAATGAATAATAATGGGAAATGAAATAAAATTATGAAATGGATTGAGATGATTGATTTTTTTTATTTCACATTTTTTCATTCATGTTCTCGTTGCATCTCGTTGTGTAAATAATCGAGCGAAGGTCAATTTCAACCTGCATTTGATTTATGATTTATGGTCGATCGGGTCCAAAGAGTTCTCATAATGATGGAATAAAAGTCTTTTGCAGTCGTCGAAATGATTCTCGGTCATGAATATTTTAATAATTTCTAGTGCTCCGATCAATTTCGTTTGGAATTCTTCGTTAATCCAGCGAGTGATGTTTGATCTTCAATCATTTCTATTTATTATGTCTGGTCTTCAAATAGTTTTGTTTATTTTGAAATAGTGAATGAGAACCTTATTATGAGGCTGAATCGAGAGATGGTGATCAGGACTCGAAGGACTCCCCTCAGCCATCCTTAATCAACATATTTAACGATGACTCAATCAACAGTAACCACGGCAACAATCGTCATGGTCGGTTGGAAAATTGAAAATCACGACAATTGTGCTCATCATCGTTGTCATTATTGTAATCATCGTTGTTATCAATATTATGATCATCATTATTTTCATTATTGTTGTCGTTGTCATTATTGTAATCATCATCGCTGTCATTACTGTAATTATTGTCATCGGTTTTATTTTTGCCATTATTTTCATAGTTTTCATAATTGTAATTATTGTTATCGGTTCATTTTTATTATCATCCTTATCATCAGCGATTTCCTCCTCGTCGTCCTCCTCCTCGTTGACGAGTTCCCGGATCCCTCCATGTGGTTGTGTCTGGATTCACATTTGGTTATCTCTGGATTCGCACGTGGTTGTCTCTCGATTCACCCCAATTAAACAATTACAATCACTCAATTGATTTCTTCCATTGAATTTGTAGTAATTTCGTCCTCGAAATTTCATCGTCTCCATGACTCTCACTATCATCTTTCTCGTTATCATGCTTTCTTACTATCATGCTTTCTCACTCTCGTTCTTTCTCACTATCACTCTTTCTCTCCCTCTCACACACTCCAAATACGAACGAAATCTTCGACAAGAACCTTGACAAATCCATTGGCGAGATTCTTTTTGTCAGCCGCTAACGTCGTTCGACCGACCGCTCATTTGTCGTCCTTTTGTATGTTCGATGCTCGTGGGATCCTTGAGTGGAAAATTGTCTTGATTTTGTCCTCTGGACATTATCTCGTTTGCTCGTGTTGTTCGGGCGCTGATTACGCGGAACCCCTCGTCTGCGGTAACCCTGGCAAATCCTCTTCAAGATTCTCCATGATTTCATCCCCATTTCCATCGCTCAACCTCCACCTGCTCCAATCGTTCACCAGAGTCTTCTCTGAGTCTTCCATGAATCTCTCCTGAATCTCTCCAATGTGCCCACTGTGCGCATGTCATGTTGGGGGTGGGCGCGGCTCGTGGGCGAAGGACGATGGGGTGGTTCGAGGTTGGTGACGACCACTTTCGAGCTTAGCCTGAATCTCGTCCTTTTTGTTATTTTTATTTCATTCATTGTTCCCGCTTGTTGTTGACAGCTTTTTCGCATTCATGAGAACCTTTTGCTCATCTTCGTCTTCTTCTTGTTCTTCTTCTATTGTCCCCTGATGATCTCATGGATAATGTATCCTAGAGATAATGTATCCCAGAGATAGAGCAACGCGTAGACGATGACGATAATATTCCATCTAATTAGGTCAGTAATTGTTGTTGCTAATGTTGTTTTTATCAAGTGCCTTCCACATGTCGCCGAGACAAGAGCGACGTTGATTGCGTCGTCGAAAGTTGAAAGAAAAAGAAAGAGACAGATAGCTGAGTATCGACTGGATGCATCTGATGCCAATCATCCGATGACGGCGAGATGCGAAACTGGTGAAAAATGTTTTATGGCCAACATTTTATGTGGCAACAACACGATTTAATGGCTTCCTTTGACTTTCCACTTTTCACCAAATGTTAGGGTACCCTGGCAAAATCGGCTAAACAACCACAAATCGCAACCAGCTTCACGCCAATTTGCAGCTTTCAAAATTTGCTGATCGTCACGCTTCTTCTTCGAACTTGACAACAAACGCCAGTATTGAAAGAGCAACGGACGGGAGCACACGCAATACAATTGCGAAACAGCAAAAAACAGCAAAAAACAGCAAAAAACAGCAAAAACAGCAAACAGCAAAAAACAGCAAAGCAACAACGCCAACATAAACAGCAAATCAAATCTAACATCAATATTAAATAACAAATTTAACAAATCTAACAAATTCAACAATAACAATAAATTCAATAAATGTTAAAAAACAACATCAACATCATACACACAAATTGTCATACATAATCATACACAAGCATTCATAAACTATAAGCATAATAAAATATTTAAAAAATAATAAAAATAATCTTATTATTTCGCCTATTTGCCGCCGCCATTACATCGTTTTCGCAATTTAGTGCTCCCGGTAGTTGTTGCATTTTAATCGGGATCGGAGTAATCGCGTTAAATTTGAAAAGTTCTAGAAAGAACTTTCCGCGTCACCAAGAGACATTGTGAAATTCTCGAAATTTGTGTCTCTTTCTAACGCGGTGCCTTTGCCTTGGCTTCGGTGTTTTCGCAACGCCAGCTCTGCCACGAGCAACTGCGAAGCTGTGCAACAATTTGGTTGTCGTCAAGTGTGTTGGTGAAATGCTTGGAGTCGCCTGCTCTGCCATGAGCTGAAGATTTCACATGAATTGCAGACGAGGTGCGTTGGAGATCGCAAGTACTTTCGGTCGCGTCGTTTCAGAGTGTAATTTTTGAACATTTATAAGAACAATTCGCTATCGCCTTGCGAATTTGTTGAGCTTTGCCGCCTACTTAGTGCCGTATTTCTATATAACTTGATTTGACGCTTCGCGGAAACTTTCGTGTTTTGAAGACAGTTTGAAGCTGTACCATAGTGTTCGGGTTAGTGTGTCGTGCCGCCCGCTTATTGAACATTTGGCTTAGTTTGGTCGCACACGTGCGTGGAAGAAGCGAGTGCATTTTCGGTTGGTGACAACACGTGGAGTAACATTTTGAACATTTGCATAAACAATTCACTACCGCTTTGTGAATTTGTTTGTTTTCTGCCGCCTGCTTAGTGCCGCACAATAAGCTTGATTTGACGCTTCGCGGAGACTTTCGTGTTTTTAATACAGTACGGAAGCTGTACCATCGTGTCGGTTTCGGGTTTGTGTCTTTTGCTTTGCCACAAGCATATGTAATTTGAATTGACTCTTGCGAAGACTTGGTGCTTGAATTTCATTTCGGAAGCGGTCGTGTTCGGTTTTGGTGTTGGGCCCTGTCCTGTCACGAGCTAGTGAACTTTACTTAAAATAAATGACTCATTATAATTTGAGAAGCTCGGATCGTACGGAAGGTGAATTAGTTGACAGTGACGAAGAGTCGAATCTAGACGTAACAATCATGGCAACAGGAGAGCCGTCGGGAGTCTCCGCCGAACAGTTGGCTACGATACTCGCCAGTATTAATGCTCTGAAATCGTCGGTAGAAGGACTAAGAAACAGCACCATCGAGAGTCAAAAGGACGTGGAACGACTTCGTAACGAGATTCATAGCCAGTCGAATACCCAAATTACACAAGTGCAGATGGAAGATGGCTCGACGTCGTCAGTTGGATCTGCCACGATACTTCCACCTGAATGTGATTCAAGCGCCAAACTATATGACCTGCCGATGTTTTCGGGAAATGCCGAGGAGTGGCCTCTTTTTCTCGCTAATTTCAAGGACACCTCTGCTGCCTTCAGATATAGCGATCGACAAAATCTGATGCGTTTGCATAAGTGCTTGACTGGGCAAGCTAGAGAAGCAGTGTCCTCTATGCTGATTTACCCACACGATGTGCCCAAGGCCATGGACGAGTTAGAATTTCGTTTTGGCAGACCGGACGTGTTAGTACGCCATCAGCTAAATAAGATACAACAATTCCCGGTCATAGCTGAAAGAAATTTGGACCAGGTAATCGCATTTTCCACGAAGGTTCGTAACGTAGTTGCTTTCTTGATATCTGCCGGTTGCCAGCAACACTTGGCGAACCCATCACTATTGGAACAGATGGTGTCAAAGTTGCCACCAAATAAGCAATTTGACTGGGCCAGGCACGCAGTCACCATCAAGCCATTTGCCACGATTAACGATTTTGCAACATGGCTGGGTGATCTGGCCAGAATAGTTTGTTTAATGCCTGCCTCAACTTCATCGTCATCACAACATCGAAGCACCGCTCCACAACTTCAGCAACAGCAGCCACGTCGTTTGATGCACGTTAATGAGGATGTTCAGAAACGTGAGTTGAAGTGTTTCCAGTGTGGTGAGCGGCATATGATCTCCGAGTGTAAAGTTTTTCAAGAGTCACTGAGCGTACAGTCGCGTTGGCAGAAAGTGAAGAGCCTACAATTATGTTTTTCGTGTCTGCGCAAGGGACACAACACCACAAATTGTCGCAACAAAAGACCTTGTGGAATCAATGGATGTCGCCGCCATCATCATCAATGTCTACACGAAGAACCAATCACAAATTCCTCCAAGTCAACATCAAACGTCGTCGTGAAGCCGGTGCTGAATTGCAGTTTGCCGAAGGGTTTAAGTGGTCAACTCTTCAAAATCATACCAGTGACATTGTTTGGACCAAACGGCAAGGTTGACACGTTTGCCATGTTCGATGATGGGTCGGCTATCTCGTTGCTAGAGGAGGAAATGGCGAACGCGCTTGGTCTGAAGGGTCAGTCTCAGCCTTTGACTCTTCAGTGGTATGGCGAAAAAGTAAAGACCGAAACGTCAATGAGAGTGACGGTTGAAGTAGCCGGAAAGGATCAGGGTACAAAGTTCTCATTAAAAAATATACGCACGATCCGGGACCTAAGCCTGCCGGTCCAAACATTCAGACGGTCGGATCACAAACATCTGGAACATTTGCCATTGGACGACTACGTCAACGTGAAACCTGTTATGCTGATCGGGCTGGACTATGTGCATCTCAGCATAACAGCAGCAATTGTACAAGCCGGCGACGCCGACCCAGTTGCCGCCCAAACCAAGCTTGGTTGGGTCGCATACGGGCCAACCAATGAAACGCCACACATACGCCCAGTAGTACTGCACATTCGTCAACAACGATCGCTAAACGAGTTAAACACAATAGTAGCGGAATACTTTGCGGACGACGGAATTGGTCTGGAGGTCCAACCTGTAGTTTTGGAATCGGACGAAGAGATACAAGCGCGCAAAATTCTTGAAGACACAACAAAACGTGTGGGCAAGCATTTTGAAACTGGCCTTCTTTGGAAAGAGTATCCGCCGAAACTCCCAAATAGTTTCGAGATGGCTAAAAACCGTTTGGTCGGCATTGAAAGAAAAATGTGTCGAGATCAGAAATTTGCAGATAGGTATCGTATAGAGATACAGAAATATATTGACAAGGGATATGCGAGACGACTCACGGATGAAGAGTTAAGTAATGAGAATCACCCTGTTTGGTACTTGCCACATTTTGCCGTTCAGAATCCACACAAACCAGAGAAGCTTCGTATTGTTTTTGATGCTGCTGCCGCCGTTGCCGGAACTTCACTCAACTCTACTCTGCACAAAGGACCAGAACAAGCCAAACCACTGTTGGGTATTCTCTTCAAGTTTCGAGAAGGGCCAGTCGCAGTAGCCGCCGACATTCGTGAAATGTTCTCGCAGGTGAAGATACGCCAGGTTGATCAGCAGGCTCAACGTTTTCTCTGGAGAGATGTGGGTAAGAGCGAACCACTTCAACATTACGCTATGGTGTCCATGATTTTCGGTGCCATATGTTCACCTTGCTGTGCAGAATTCATCAAAAACCGAAATGCTGAAGATTTTCAAGAGAAGTACCCTGATGCCGTGGCCGCCATCGTAGAAAAACATTATGTCGACGACTTCGTCTGCAGCTTCCGAGATGAGGAGAATGCAGCCAGAATTTGCCAACAAGTAGTTCGTATACATGCCGAGGCAGGTTTCGAATTAAGAAATTTCATATCAAACTCTAATCGAATACAAACCACGATGAACGAGGCACCAGTGATAAGTTCTGAAGGCGTTAGTATGGAAAGGCAGGCCACTACGGACAAGGTACTCGGGATGTATTGGGACACCAATACCGACATGTTCAGGTTCCATACAAAATTCCATCGTATTCCAAAATCAGTATTGCAGAGTCTACGTGCACCTACTAAACGAGAGCTTCTCGGCATTGTCATGGCTGTCTTCGACCCGTACGGACTGCTTGCGGATTTTCTGATATTTTCAAAACTATTGGTACAAGAGGCATGGAAATGCAAGATTGGCTGGGATGACCCAATTCCGAACGAGTTGCAAAATAAGTGGAAGGCTTGGTGGAGTGAGTTTCAACGGGTGGAAGAGTTCTACATACGACGATGTTATTCGCCACTGTTACAACAATCAGCAAGTATACAACTACATATCTTCGTCGATGCTAGTCAGCTCGCCCTCTCTGCCGTCGGATACTTTCGTATCGCTCATTCGACAGGAGTTGACGTCGCGTTCGTAGCTGGGAAAACTCGCTGTGCTCCTCAAAAATTGATGTCCGTGCCTAGGTTGGAACTCCAAGCCGGAGTACTAGGTGCTCGTCTCAGCAAGCTAATTCGACGCAATCACGAAGTAAACATTGACCAAGCTGACGTCATATTCTGGAGTGATTCTCGTACTGTTCTTTATTGGATAAATTCTTCCGAGCGTAAATTCAAGGCGTATGTCGGTCATCGTGTCGCTGCGATCCAGAATATTTCACTTCCGTCGCAATGGCGATGGATTCCGACAGCTCAAAACCCAGCTGATGTCGCAACCCGTCCTACGTTTCCGCCGAGATTTCAAGTTGATAGTAGATGGATAGCCGGGCCTGAGTTTCTTAAGATGAACATTGAAGACTGGCCTGTTGCGGCAAGCGAGCCGCCACTGCAACCGCCGCCAGAAGAAGAAGTGAAACCTTTATTGCTCCTTCAGTCACAAGCAAGTACCTGGAACATAGATATTTATCGTTTTTCGTCATATTTGAAACTCAAAAGGACGATGGGCTGGGTGCTACGTGCATCAGCCATATTTTTGAATCGAGCCCGGAAGAATCAACTGCTGTCAGCGAAAGGTCCACTCACTGTCGACGAGTTGAACGACTCAGAGGAGCGTATATGTCAATTGGTGCAGCGAGAAGTATACGGAATGGAAATTGCCGCCTTGAGAGAAGCAAAGCCGATACCAAAACAAAGCCAGCTTTATTCTCTCACGCCATATCTTGACGAGCGAGGCACTTTGAGGATTGGTGGTCGTATCGATGAGGCTCAATGTCTGCCTCTGAATGCCAGGCGACCCATATTAATACCATCAAAGCATAAAGTCGCTGAGCTTATCATGCGCCACTACCACGAAAAGTATAATCACCAAAACCTTGCTGTGATAATCAACGAGCTCCGGCAAAAATTTTGGTTACCACATGTCAAATCAGCTTTAAAAAAAATTCAACGAGACTGCCCTGCCTGTAAATTTGATAATGCTAAACCGACGCCGCCATTGATGGGCCAATTGCCAGCTGACCGTCTTACGCCTTTCGTCCGGCCATTTACCTATACAGGTGTAGATCTGTTTGGCCCTTTCAACGTCTCCATAGGCCACCGCAGGGAGAAACGGTGGGCAGTCATATTCACCTGTCTTACCGTTCGTGCTGCACACCTGGAGCTCGCTGAAAACTTGTCCACCGATGCTTTCCTCATTTGCCTCAGAAATTTTGTGAACCGCCGTGGGACCCCAGTCAAGATTAGAAGCGACAACGGCACCAACTTTATCGGTGCGCAAAAGGAACTTAACGATGCTGAACGACTTTTAGATACAGATCGTATAAGTGACGAGCTCACAACCCGCAATATTGAGTGGACCTTCAATTGCCCTGCCAACCCCAGCTCAGGTGGATGCTGGGAACGTCTAATTCGAATCATCAAACGCCTGCTCCATAAGACCTTACATGAAGAAGCCCCGAAGGTGGAGACTCTCCGAGCAGTATTGGTTGAAGCAGAGAACATCATCAACTCACGCCCGCTGACTGATATACCTCTAGCGTCAGAAGAAGACGAGCCGTTAACACCCAATCACTTTCTGCTGGGTTGTGTGAATTCTACTCAGACGCCTCATCCAGTTGACACAAACATATGTTTGAGGAAGCAGTGGCGAATTGCTCAAAATCTGAAGGACCGGGTATGGAAGAGGTGGGTGTTGGAGTATTTACCTCAACTTCTGTGCCGTCCCAAGTGGCACAAAAAGGCAGTACCTTTGAAAGTCAACGATCTAGTTCTGGTGTGTGACCCGATGCAACCACGAAGTCAGTGGAAACGAGGCCGTATCACCAACGTTTTCCCGGGCAAGGACTCACAAATTCGGACAGCTGAAGTGAAGACAGCAACTGGACTTCTACGTCGCCCAGCCACAAGATTAGCCATCTTAGCGATTGATGGTGAATCCTCGGGGAATTCACGGGGGGCGGAGTGTTAGGGTACCCTGGCAAAATCGGCTAAACAACCACAAATCGCAACCAGCTTCACGCCAATTTGCAGCTTTCAAAATTTGCTGATCGTCACGCTTCTTCTTCGAACTTGACAACAAACGCCAGTATTGAAAGAGCAACGGACGGGAGCACACGCAATACAATTGCGAAACAGCAAAAAACAGCAAAAAACAGCAAAAAACAGCAAAAACAGCAAACAGCAAAAAACAGCAAAGCAACAACGCCAACATAAACAGCAAATCAAATCTAACATCAATATTAAATAACAAATTTAACAAATCTAACAAATTCAACAATAACAATAAATTCAATAAATGTTAAAAAACAACATCAACATCATACACACAAATTGTCATACATAATCATACACAAGCATTCATAAACTATAAGCATAATAAAATATTTAAAAAATAATAAAAATAATCTTATTATTTCGCCTATTTGCCGCCGCCATTACACCAAATTCAGATCGTACTCCGACCCTTTCTATCTCTCTCTCTCTCTCTCTCTCTCCCTTTCTATCTGTCTCTCTCACTCCCATGGGTCCACCTCATTCATGGAACTTTTTCGTCGGAGATACTTTCGAGATCCGGCCGAACGGAAGGACATTCCTCATGGCGACCGGATGTTTGCCCGGCAAAAGGACTCATATTATCCGCCATCGCCGACAGGAAATGTTCCTCCACCCCTCCTCCTCTTTCTCCTTCTTCTCCACATCGCCATCCATCGTTGTGTCCAGGGACACACAGGAAGAAGCGAAGACGATGAAGAAGAAGTGGAGAAAGTTTGGCTCGCCGGAAGTTTGTGTTTTCAAATGTTTAACGTGCGATTGCACAGAATCATCGATCGCAGGACTTTGCGTCGAGCAGGGGGCGGGGCGGTTTCTCCATGATTTACGCCCGACCAAATTCGCCCCTCGACCCGCGGGGAAGCTCCATGCGAGAATATATGATATCCCTCTCTATGGCTCTATCAGTCTCTGGCTGTCTCTCTCTCTCTTTTTCTGACTATCTCTCTCACTCTCTCAATTCTTTAGAGAACGAATGGGTTTTTCATTGAAATCCTATTGCAAAAGAAAAAGTATAAATTTTAACAAAAATATAAACATATAAATAGAGCAGCAATAAATAAGAAAATATCATACGAAAACATTTTCAGCCAAATGGAAATAAAGAAAATATATTGTAAAACAAAAAAAAAACGAGAAGAGAATTGCGAGAAAATTCCTGTGATAATTTATTGGCTCAGTCGGCGGATAGATTTTTAATTGCATTAAATCGAGGGAATAATTAAAATATCTATGCAAATCACTACAAATAACAATAGCAACAACAATAGGGAGAAGAAACAATAACAAATTATCATCAATGCGAAAGCAAATTTGTGTTTTTTGAATAGATTGAAATATATATTTGTGTGTGTGTGTGTGTTTGCGTATGAATGATCGTGTATATCGAAAATTGTTTCTCGTGTTAAATTATTCAAATTTAATTTGTTATTGTTTTTCTACTCTGTGTTTTCACTTCTTCTTATTGTTGGCTACTCCTCCCTCTCCTCATCATCAAATCGCCCCCAACTTTCATCCAAAATCCAATTGAATAGCGTTTTGACCATAATTTATGGGCGTGATTCGTTGCGTCTCTCTCGCTCGTTAGCTCGCCATCTCTCTCTCTCCATGACTTACCTTCTTCCTCATCTACCTTATTACATAAAATCTCTCTCTCTACCTCTTTCTCTCACTCTGCCTCGAAAACACACTCATAAATTATTACTATTCAAACATTATTACGATCCATTAAAACTTTTAACGCTCTTCACAGTGATACAACAACAATAACATCAAACAAAATTTACAACAACAACAACAATATTAACAAAAAAATTAACAACAACAAAAGCCGACTAAAGACCCTCGTTTGGGTCCCCTGAAAAATAAACGTTAAAATCGTAAAATAATGACTGAGAGAAAATTAAAACGGATTTCATAATTTATGTCTTCGCTGTAAGAGTGTGCATGTGTGTGTGTGTGTGTGTACCCGAATCACACACACACACATATACTCGTTATTCTAATTGTCCATATGTTGGGATGAAGAAAGGGATTAAGCGGAGGAGGAGAAGAAGGAAAAGGAGGAGGATTTTTATGTCGAAGGTTCTTCTATAATTTGGGTCCATAATTTTCGTTAATTTTTCTGATTTCTTCGGTTCGTCCTGACTTCTTGTCCTTTTCGTGGAATCGTGGATCACAAGTGATGCCGATAATGGAAATTCGTTTATTGATTACCGATTATTAATTTTATGACTATAGTTAATAGGGATTTAAAAAGTAACCGTCTCTTAACAAAAAGTAATCGACTTTGAATAAAAATGTTGTCTTCATTTAAAAAATTATTAAAAACTATTAAATTAATAAATTATTAAATTAAACTCAAGTAAAAAGAAGTGGAAAAAAAAAATATTTTCAGAAAAATTAATCGAATATTTTACTTTTTCCGGATTCGATATCCACATCGGTTCGCTTTGTATCGTGAAATATATATCGAATACCGAATATGATTTTTATAGTTATGCGCATCCATAAACAAATTTGCATCTCATACAGAAATACAACAACAACAACAATGATGTTAACAATAAGAGGAGAAAGAAAAAAAAAACACCTCCAGAAAAAGTAAGAAACCTATAAAATTTTAAATTGATTGTTCAATTAATCTTAAAAACTTGACAACGGGTGTCTGGACGATGTCTTCGTCGTCGTTGCGCCGGTCGTTGAATTCTTCTTATTCTTCTTCTTGTTGTTGTTATTGTTAGTGGTGTTGTTAGTATTGTTGTTGTTGCTGTTGTTAGTATTGTTGTTGTTATTGTCGTAGTTGTTGGCCACCTTGGCCCGGGCATGCGAGCGGCTCCCTCCAGATCCCAACTGACCCAAACTGCATTTCGATTTCTGCCTCGCATTTTATTTGGTTATCAACTCAGAGACGACAAGTTGTTGTTATTATTTTTTGTTATTGTTGTGCGTGTGTGTGTGTGTGCGTTCATCGTAACGCCATCCAATCAACCCGCCAGACCCCGATCCCGCTCTCTCTTGCTCCATTCACGGTAAACAATGGACAAAACGTTCTCAGTTCGTGTTGGGCTTTTGTTGGTTGTTGTTCCCCTCGACAATTACAACAATGTCCGAGACTATGTAGTAGAGCACAACAAGAAGCAACAACAACAAACGATGAGACTCGAGGAATCCATGCCTATAACACCAAACAACCAGAACCACGACGACCTGAACCAGAGACTGATCAAACCTAGAGACCTAGGGATCGACCTGAACCATCGACCAAACCCGATCGACCCGAAGAGTCGTCGTCCTTTGTGCGAGAGCGGCGAGCACACGCCTCGACAATGCGTGTGAACTTCGGATGCCCCGAGGATCCCTCTCCCAAGCTGAACCCAAGCCGTTGTCCCTTGAAGCGATCTTCGCGCCTCCACTTTCCACTCCAACGACTACGAAGACGAAACCGAAGCCAAAAACTACGGCACAACCGAAGCCGAAGACGACGCCACAACCATCGTCTCCGTTGCCGCTGAAGCCCTCGATATTTTTCATAATTTCTGATCGTCGCTCATTAATGTCCATTTTTTATTAAGTCGATTCTTTTCTCTGTCCGATTCTTGTCTCCGGTCGATTTTTGTCTCTGTCTGATTCTTACCTCTTACCAATTCTTTTCACTGGTCTCTTCTTGTCCCTTACCCTTGTCCCCTTTCCTCTGATATTCCGATCTCCGATCTCTCTCGAAATCCAATTTGATTGTTTATATTTTGATGATCGTCATCATAATCATCGACACCGTGGAGCGACAAAAACCGTAAGCGTCACCGACGATGTCTCTCATCTGTTTCGGTACCACGTTCTCCACCTTTACGCTTACCGTTTACCCTTACCTTTACCTTTACCTCCACCTTTACCTTTTGGAACCCTTACTTTTTCCCTCGACCGTTGTTGTTGCCGATCATCTCATCGTTTTCGGCTGTTTTGTTTCAAGATCCGCATTTACGATCGCTGCGTTTGCCTTTGTTTTTATCGCATCTTCTTTTCTTAATTTTGTATGTAATATTGATTAGTTTGATCATCGCCCCATCCTCTCATCTTCATCTTTTGTTCACTTCTTCGCCGCTTCTTCGCCGTCTCGTCGCATCGTGTCGTATGTCGCCCGTCGTCGTCGTCGTTTGTCGATCGTCGATCGGGATCATTAAATATTCGTCGAGATTTTATCATCAAAAACAAGCGCATCGTTTGATTTCGATTTTGTTGTCGAACATGCGTTTTTATTGCTTTTATCAGCTCGATGCGATAACGTTTCAAACAATTATGTTGTTGATCGTGTTGTTCCTGCTCCTGGCCCCCCCATCTTCTTTCTTCTTCACCTTCTCCTTCTCTTTCTCTTTGGGCACGCCACTCTCTCTCTCTCGCCCAGAAGTCAATCGGGTTCGTCGTGATCATTGTTCTGACATGATGATCATCGTCGGGCTCATCAATTAATGCTTGCTAATGGGTCAGGTGTGTCGTCGTAATCGTAGTCGTCGTCCGCCGTCTGGCTGCAGGTCGTGATCTGGCAGTCGTAACTCGTGGTAGGGGTGGGACGGAGTCCCTCCATCGAATTTACGATCGAGGAAGTTATTGGAGGGAGTTCATTATCAGCGTGCGGGTGAAGTTTTTTACATGAGAGAAGGTGGGAAGATCCAATTTTTATAACAAGGAATCTCTGGTTTCCTTGGCTGATATGAAATCGAGACTTACTCTCAAGTTTATGTTTGGATAAATTCGCAATACACCTTATCATAAACAGTGTTGCCATTAAATTCTCTTCAAACGGAGGACTCAATTAGCAGTTAGCACCAAAAAACCACGACCAAACCCAGTTCCAGTGCTTAAAATTCTCCACGAGCAATGACAAAATTGTAAAATTAGAGCAGTTATAACTGAGAAATCAGCAGGAGGTGGTAGTGGGAGAGGAGAAAAGAGCGTGGAAAGGAACAATAGGGAGAAGAAGGGGGTTCAGCAAAAACCACCTCAGTTGGCAGTACATAAAAATGAAAGACAGCAACATCAACGTCAACAAGAACAACATGGGACATGAAATGCTTCATAAAAACCAGGTTAAATATCAGTGATCCAGGGAAGTAATTGGCGATGTATGAGAGAGAGAAATACAGAGAGATGGAGAGCGAGAGAAAAAAAAAAGAAATACAGAGAAAAAAAATATATACAGAAAGAGAGAGAGAGAGCGAAAAACTGTGTGAGAAAGATTACAGAAAGCGACAAGGATCAGACAAAATGGACTGAACTGGAAGACAAACATTAGCTGCGAATCGAGTTTTCTAGTCCAATGCAAGGAGTCTCGCCAGACAGGAAAGAGAGAAGAGAGAGAGAGAACGATAGAGAGAAATAGTGAAAGAAAGAGAGAGTGAGAGAGAAATAGAGAAAGAAAGAGAGAGTGAGAGAGACACGTGTGGATAGAACCTAGGACGAAGACAACCTGCTTGCGTGGTGAGTTCCAGTTTCGCAGAAACAAATCGTGTCCGAGTGTCTGTCGTGTGTGATGTGGAGTCCCTTGCCTCCAGTTGCAGAACTCATTCCCACTTCCTGCCTCCTCCACCATCTACCACGCTCCTCCGCCCCTCCCTCAACCTCCTCCACCCTTCCCCCACCTTCCAACTGTCCCTTGGTTGGCCTCTGTTTTGATTGTTGTTTTTGTTGTTCTTTTGGTATCTTGCCTTTTGAGTTCTCGTCCTGCATCGGTCCGAGTTGGAATCGGAATCAGAGTTGAAGGCGACGTTGATGGTGAAGTCGAAAGCGAAGTCGACTGTGGAATCGATGGCGAAGTCGACGACGACGACGACGGAGTCTCGGGCGAAACGCACAGGTTCATTCTCCCATAAACTGTCTCAGCGGGTGTTAATATTGGACGCAAGTCTCGTCGCAACGCCCGTCCATCTGTCTGTCCTACTCCGTATGTCTGTCTGTCTCTCTGTTCTACTCCGTATGTCTGCAGCATTGTTTTCACACACACACACTCACACGAACATTATGCTCTGGGCCGCCTGAGTTGAAACTTTTCGACCGAAGAAGGTGGAGACTGCGAAAACCCAACCGGCGACTCGAGTGACGATGTTACAAGAAGTTCTCCCCTCCACCCCCCATTCAAGATGAAGTACAAGACGGAAATGAAGGGCAGCGACAACAATAACAACAACAACTACATTGACAACAACAACAACGACAAGAAGTCAACATCAGCGACGACAACGACAGCAAATGGCAATAAAAACTAAAACAAAGGAAGGCCTGCTGGAAGACTTTTGGGGGAGTTTCAGGCGAGAAGGTTGGAGGAAAAGATTGGGGCGATGATGTTTGGGGAGATTCAGGGGAGAAGGTTGGCGGAGACTGGGGCGAGAAGGTTGGTGAAGACTGGACCGAGAGAGAAGGAGGAGCCCTTAGGTCCATGTATGGGTGAAACTGGCCCCGGCTTCTTCTTTTACTTCATCTTCTTCTTCTGCGCAAGGCAGCAATTAAAGATGTTGCTCGGTAGTCGATGTCGAAGAAGTCGAAGCCGGAACCCTGGATACGTCGTCCATTAATTGTTCGACGCGAGGACGTGTGTGAGTTGCGAGCGAGTCATTAAAATGTGAGACTTGCATCATGTCCGCCATATTGTTTTGGCCCGGCGACATCTTGGCCAAGAGAGATGAGAATTCGCAATGGCGGAATTTTCCACCCGAATGGAGATCGATGGGGAGAAATTATCAAACTGAAAACATGGAATAATGATTTAGAAATAATTTCGCTTCTTCCCTGGACCGATTTTCATTTGATTTCAATCATAAATCATCGAAAATAATTCATGAAACCATACACAATTATTTCAACTATTTCTTCATTATGCAAATAATTCGTCTCCTCACTTACCGTTAATTTGGGGTATTGAAAACTCCCACGCCTCCGTTTCTACTACTTCATTTCTCATTTCTGTAATGAAGGCAAATTGCTGTGACATTTGCTCATTTCGTATTCGAGAGACGTCCAACCAAACATTGGCATTTGATAAAAGTCAGAGATAAACCGAGGCATTCAGTTAATTTACGTTCATTAATTCAATTCAATTACAATAGTACAAAAGACCATGGGCGAGGAGAATGAAGATAATTTGCATAGAATAGAAGTGGAAATATAAATAAACAAAATATTGGTTACGCCGATGACGTCACTGGGGCATGACTAGAGGGATTTTGCCTAGAGTAAGAATTGAGGAATTGTTCATAGTATGAGTTGAATTATTACTCATAGTATGACTTGAGGATTCGCTGTGAAAATGCCGTCTAAGATGGCATCGGCGATGGAGTCACGAGACACAAGTTGAATTGCGATCTCGTGGCAACACTTTGCGGCCACCTAGCTGCAGTTGGCAACGCGAACGAACAGTGTTCGTTGCGATTATCTGCAAACGGTTGGCGTGGCCAATTAAAATGCCGGGCACACTTCGGACGAGGGCAGATAACGCTATTTATGGGTCAATTCAGCGCAATGTCGGCCAGCATAAGCAAGGAATTTAACGAGGAAAGTGGAGAGAGAAGAATAAGATAGAGAGTGAGGGAGAGAGAGAGAGAGAGGAGGTCGTTGTCTAGAGGAAAACAACTAGAAGAGGGGTATCAGAGAGAGATGGGGGGGGGCCCATTGTGAAGCAAATGACACGACAATTGACACCAATGCGAGAGGGTAAAGTCGACGTTTTATGGGAAAATAAATGTCAGAAGAGACACCGACCAAAACTATTTAAATGTCAATGACAACAAAGACGGGATGGACGGGTTTTATATCGTCGACCTTTTTGTTTTTGTTTTTTTAACCTTTGTGCTCGCTCGAACCTTTGGGATGGAAGCTGGAGGAGGAGGAGGAGGAGGAGAAATGTAGGTGTCGACCGGACATCTTCTCTCGCCCTTTTGTGTGCGTTAATATGAGTATGTGTGTGTTTGTGTTACAGATGATCATGGCGAGATCATAAAAAACAAATAAATTGTCAACAGTTCCATTTTATATGTCAATAAATAATAATTTTTTCCCTCTCGACTGTCAAATGTTTTTGAATAAATTTTAAAGCAACACGCTGTTATTTCTCCTCCTCCTCCTCCTCCTCCACCTCCCCATCATCTTCCTTTCTTCTATTTATGCTTTTACAACACGCAGACACAATCACACACACACACACACAATCACACACTCAGGCAATCACAATAAATGGTATGATATGGAAACGAGAATGAAGGAAGTATTATTTTTATTATTAATTAACATACAAATGTAAAAATGGCGCCACTAGCGATGTTAAATAAAAACATTTATTGCATTTGTGTTAGTAGTAAAAAATACAACAGCAACAACAACAATAGAAACACAACGATGGCGCCCAGGAATGCGGTATTCGGTGTCTAGAACCGGATGTTCGCCATTGCCGGCCAGCCGACCGATTTAAGCCAATAGTTTATGCGTGTCCATTAAATATTATGGAAAATCCAATGGCGTCCAGTGTGTAATTTTCAATTGGAAAAGCGGAGAAATGGAAACGTACGCCTGCATAACATATAAATAAATATATAAATAAATATGCGGTAAAAGTTTTACGATTGAAATCGTAAGCGTAATCGTAATCCTAACGGCCGACACTGGCGCACACTGGCGCCCTATAAATATTTGGCTAATACGTACGAACGTATTTATTTTTATTGAATCAATTTTTTCCGTGGCGCCAGAATGTTGTAAAAAATTTTATTTTCCAACTAACTGCAGATTAGCCATAAAGTCCCGGCGAATTTATTCGCACAATAATCGAGTCGCAGTAAAGACTTCAATTAAATGAAAATCTATCCGCTACCTGGGTCTATTGGAAAGGATGGCGAGGACATCGTTGGGCATCGTTGTGAAAGGTAATTATGAGCAGTTAAATAAATTGAATATATTTTTCAACGATTTTAATTTAACTAAGGATTTAATATTACTAAGGAATTTCTTTCATTTCTAAGGATTTCCTTTCTAATTATATTAAGGAATTTCTTTCGCTTCTAATATTACTAAGGACTATTTGAATAAGATCCATTGCTCGTTGTTGGCCCCGCCCTGTGCCCTGGAGGTTCGTCGATTCCTTCCTTCGTGCGCATAAATCTTCCACTAAAATGGAGTGTTTGACACAAATGCGACACTTTGATTAATTTCGCAGTCAAAAACTAAACAGCAATAGATCAATTAATCATGATTTAACGAACAACTGCTCGAGCTGGACACTAATTAACTGTGTGCACTTGGGCTTAACTAGAGGGGGGAGAGTGGGATTAAATCGGGCCTCGCTGTTGACCAATGAATTCTACGCTCATTTCGAAGTCAACGATCGGCGTTGATGCCCACCGATACACACAGAGGCACGCACTCATTCACTCAGTCACTCAGTCATTTACTTACTCACACGAGTGAACAAGTGTTCGCAATCACACGCCATAAAACAATTAGGGAATCCTGTGGGGATGTGGGCCAGAGGACGATGAGGGAGGGCGAAAGTTAATCGCTGATTAGCGATAAGGCAAACAAAAGCACAAATATTTGCGCCTCAACACGCGTTAACGATGTGTTTGCCAAATGTCATTCGCTCCCTCCGGTGAATGATGTAAGTGTGTGTGTATGGGACTGTGTGTGTGTGAAAGTGGACGCCATTTTATAGCGCCTCAGTGTCGATGGCTCAAGTGTGGGACTTTCGGCGTCTCCTGGGGCCTCCATCATACGCTTCACGCAATGCGCCCGATACGAAAAATGCGATTTCATTTTTTTTACTTAACGCCTACTTTATCAAGCATTCATGCAACTCTTGTTGTTGTTTTGGTTAAATGTAACTGCAATAAATCCTTGACGGTGATTATGAGTCAAAGCAACCCCCACGAGGCTGGGTAGTAAAATTTGAATACGCATTACATTTATTGCTCTTTCTTTCGTTTGCCGAATAAGTTGGGAAAGCGTATGTTTTTCCGCATCCACATTATCCTATCTTCCACAGTGATTTTCGTGTTATCCTGGGAGTGTGACATTTATCTGCGCACAATTCAAATAAGAATATCCTGCCAACGTTGGTCCTTTCGCTTTCCTTTTCTCATGCTCATTTCCACCCCTTGTGTGTGTGTTTTTTTTTTTAGTTGATGTTTGGTGGGTTTTCCTCACTTCGCATTTTTGACTGATGTGATTTTGTTTTAAATTTAAATTGAATTAGATTTCCGCATGACAATTTGTGGGTAACCGGTAGAAGGAATGTTTACTGTGTGGTAAGCTTGCCATAACTTATCGAATTTTCAATTTATAAATTTACTTTTTGTAAAATCATTAATAAATAAATAATAATAATTCATTATTTTCAGTAGAAAGAGTGTGTACTATGCAACAAGCTACAATAACTTTGTTTAAATAAAAAACAAATTATTTTATTGTACATTTTTAATAATAAATAATTTATTATTTTCCGGTCTCCATTTTAATCAATTATTCCTAAATTCTGAATTTTTTGAATCCTAAATGTTTGAATACTTCCTCATATAGTTTCCATATTTCATAAATTTCTAACTAATACTAAATTTACTCCAAACCCATGCTAACACAAATAATTTCAATAAGTCTTCTAAATGCACATGGCAAGCTTGAACCCTCGTCCGTTTGGTGGGAAGGGGGTTGTAATGAAACTTAATTGCATTTCTTCACCAACGACCCTTTTTGCGAGCCCACCGCCGTCCGAAGAAGGCCCTGGGGATGGGCCAGAGCAGCGGTCGAAGGGAGCTCCGCCGACGTCGTGTTCGTGGCCCAGTCACGAGGGAGGGTGAATCGAACACTTGTGTGTCGCGGTGCGGCGACGGCGACGTTGACTTTGCAATGATTGAATGTGAAATATCCTTGTAATGCGCCCTAATCCGACCCACGACAACGATGACGATGTTGATGGTGATGGCGATGATGCCGCCGAAATGCGAGCGAAACAAGTGGCGAATGCTTCCCAAGGGGGTGGCAACAACTATATAGAGTTCTCCCCGAGGGCGAGAGCCAAAGTGTAAACATTGTTTTTAGCGGTGAACGGCAGAAAATCACGGCTGCGGTTAATCACATGATTGTGATGAAGACGGATCGTGATCGGGTGCGGCAAATGCAGGACCAACAAGAAAAAAAACGAATCTCATTTAGAATCATTAGAGAATTTAATAAACGGATAACGGGACAGCGAATGGGGCGGCAAGAGGAGGGCGTGTGTAAAGGGTTTAAAGAACATATTGACAGTTTGATATCGGTGTGTAAAAACGAATTAATACCAGGGGGAAAGACCCAAATTCGTCATCTTCGCCTCGTCAATTTCAAGCTTTAACGCGCGCTCCTCCTTTGTTTCCCGGAAATTAACAAATCTTCATTCAATCGATCGTTGTTCCAATTCCCGACAACAACAACAATACCAATACCATCATCGCGATCGAATTTGAACCCATCGATCGATCGTCTGGTCTCCCTAGAACCTCTGGGCCGGAGTTCATTAATTCTCTCGAAATTATTAATTTGCTTCATTTCGCGCCTGATGAAGTCCGGTGTCGGGCAGCATCGGACGCACCGGCTGATTGAGTGATTGATTGAATAGCGCTCTGTGGTGTTCGGCGTCCGTCTGTCCGTCCATCAATCCATTGTTAGGGAATTTGTTTGCGGCGAATTGAGTTGAAAACCACGAATAACATGGACAATTAAACGTCGGCGGGATGAGAAGAGAGGAGTGGGGGTGAGGAGAGATGGGTGAAGAGTGGAGTGATGGAGAGAGGAATGGGGGAGAAAGGTGTGAAGAGAGGAGTGTTGGAGAGACGTGAGAAGAGGAGATGGAGAAGCCCCGAGCGAGGTGGGTGTTCGCCGATGGCGATGCTCGGGGTCATCGTGAACCCGACCCGACTCTAAAGGTTCACAAAGGTGATGCTGGCGTTGAAGTGGAGCGTCGAAAACTCACACCGCACAGAGGATTTAGACAAATGGCTTTCAACTGAAATGGTAAAGGCAGACAGACATCAGAAGCCCTCATCTTCTGCAATCCAAACACACACTCCGAAGTCGAAGACGGGGGCAACAACCACCAGTGGCATCCTCCACCACAGATGGCGAGAGTCTCACCAAAACAACGAGAGTCCCACCAAAATAGCGAGAGTCCCACCAAAATAACCGAGAGTTCCACTAAAATATCGAGAGTCTCACCAAAACTACCGAAAGACGATGATTTTGCATAGATTCAACCCATCAGATCACGTCCCGCGTCTTCATTCAATCGTATCAATTTAAGGTATTTATTTTAATCGCTTGATTTATGTCCTCTATCCTTCCACGGGTTGGCGATTACAGGAACCCAACCAGCCCGCCGGGTGAAAGGATATCACGCTCATCATTCAATATCCTCCGGAGACACCCGACCCACGACGGCCCACCCCTCCCGCAGGCGTAACCGAAGCGCTTACGTGATGTTCGCGACTCCCGGCGTCGCTTTCCGTTGACTTCATTGACTTCGGCTCCGAAGCGATAGCGACGTCGTCAATGTTGTCTCCTCTCTCTCTCTCTCTCTCTCTCTCTCTTTGTGTCACGGCGAAAGGGAGTTAGTTAATTATGTATTCATTGTCTGCGCAAGTGTTTCGTCATTGGATCGTGGAGTAGGGTTTTTCCCAAGTCTTTGCTTCTTCCTTCCCTCGTCCCTTGGGCATTATTGCGAATTTTCCTGTGACAAATTTAACTTTTTGACGGCTCTTTTTGCCGATGGGGAAATTATTCTAATGAATGACTTTTAAGTAATTCTCTTAAGCGTTTAACGTTGATGTTTTTTTTTACTATTCAATTCTATTTGAACAATTAACGGGGATCTCCCTTTAATGTAAAGGTTTTTTTGTTGTTACTTGTTTCTGCTACTCCTTTCGAACGATAAATGACCTTTGTAAATATCCTGTGAAATAAAAAATCAGGCAACTTATCATGGAAATCTTAAATCGTTCATATCTACGTAAATACGCGTTATTTCGCGAAAAGGACGTTAATTCGTGACGACCTCTAAATTTTCGAAAAAATTCAAAATTCATGCAATTTTTCATGTAAATTTTATTTCCTTCATATCTCCGTAAATACGCGTTATTTCGCGAAAAGAACGTTAATTCGTGACGACCTCAAAATTTTCGCAAAATTTCAAAATTCAGGCAATTTTTCATGTAAATCTTATTTCCTTCATATCTCCGTAAATACGCGTTATTTCGCAAAAAGAACGTTAATTCGTGACGACCTCTAAATTTTCGAAAAATTCAAACTTCAGGCAATTTTTCATGAAAATCTTATTTCCTTCATATCTCCGTAAATACGCGTTATTTCGCGAAAAGGACGTTAATTCGTGACGACCTCTAAATTTTCGAAAAATTCAAACTTCAGGCAATTTTTCATGAAAATCTTATTTCCTTCATATCTCCGTAAATACGCGTTATTTCGCGAAAAGGACGTTAATTCGTGACGACCTCAAAATTTTCGCAAAATTTCAAAATTCAGGCAATTTTTCATGTAAATCTTATTTCCTTCATATCTCCGTAAATACGCGTTATTTCGCGAAAAGGACGTTAATTCGTGACGACCTCTAAATTTTCGAAAAATTCAAACTTCAGGCAATTTTTCATGAAAATCTTATTTCCTTCATATCTCCGTAAATACGCGTTATTTCGCAAAAAGAACGTTAATTCGTGACGACCTCTAAATTTTCGAAAAATTCAAAATTCATGCAATTTTTCATGAAAATCTTATTTCCTTCATATCTCCGTAAATACGCGTTATTTCGCGAAAAGGACGTTAATTCGTGACGACCTCTAAATTTTCGAAAAATTCAAACTTCAGGCAATTTTTCATGAAAATCTTATTTCCTTCATATCTCCGTAAATACGCGTTATTTCGCGAAAAGGACGTTAATTCGTGACGACCTCTAAATTTTCGAAAAATTCAAACTTCAGGCAATTTTTCATGAAAATCTTATTTCCTTCATATCTCCGTAAATACGCGTTATTTCGCGAAAAGGACGTTAATTCGTGACGACCTCTAAATTTTCGAAAAATTCAAACTTCAGGCAATTTTTCATGAAAATCTTATTTCCTTCATATCTCCGTAAATACGCGTTATTTCGCAAAAAGAACGTTAATTCGTGACGACCTCTAAATTTTCGAAAAATTCAAAATTCATGCAATTTTTCATGTAAATCTTATTTCCTTCATATCTCCGTAAATACGCGTTATTTCGCGAAAAGGACGTTAATTCGTGACGACCTCTAAATTTTCGAAAAATTCAAACTTCAGGCAATTTTTCATGAAAATCTTATTTCCTTCATATCTCCGTAAATACGCGTTATTTCGCAAAAAGAACGTTAATTCGTGACGACCTCTAAATTTTCGAAAAATTCAAAATTCATGCAATTTTTCATGTAAATCTTATTTCCTTCATATCTCCGTAAATACGCGTTATTTCGCGAAAAGGACGTTAATTCGTGACGACCTCTTAATTTTCGAAAAATTCAAACTTCAGGCAATTTTTCATGGAAATCTTATTTCCTTCATATCTCCGTAAATACGCGTTATTTCGCGAAAAGGACGTTAATTCGTGACGACCTCTAAATTTTCGAAAAATTCAAACTTCAGGCAATTTTTCATGAAAATCTTATTTCCTTCATATCTCCGTAAATACGCGTTATTTCGCAAAAAGAACGTTAATTCGTGACGACCTCTAAATTTTCGAAAAATTCAAAATTCATGCAATTTTTCATGTAAATCTTATTTCCTTCATATCTCCGTAAATACGCGTTATTTCGCGAAAAGGACGTTAATTCGTGACGACCTCTAAATTTTCGAAAAATTCAAACTTCAGGCAATTTTTCATGGAAATCTTATTTCCTTCATATCTCCTTAAATACGCGTTATTTCGCGAAAAGGACGTTAATTCGTGACGACTTCTAAATTTTCGCAAAATTTCAAAATTCAGGCAATGTTTCATGTAAATCTTATTTCCTTCATATCTCCGTAAATACGCGTTATTTCGCGAAAAGGACGTTAATTCGTGACGACCTCTAAATTTTCGAAAAATTCAAACTTCAGGCAATTTTTCATGAAAATCTTATTTCCTTCATATCTCCGTAAATACGCGTTATTTCGCAAAAAGAACGTTAATTCGTGACGACCTCTAAATATTCGAAAAATTTCAAAATTCATGCAATTTTTCATGTAAATCTTATTTCCTTCATATCACCGTATATACGCGTTATTTCGCGAAAAGGACGTTAATTCGTGACGACCTCTAAATTTTCGCAAAATTTCAAATTTCAGGCAATGTTTCATGTAAATCTTATTTCCTTCATATCTCCGTAAATACGCGTTATTTCGCAAAAAGAACGTTAATTCGTGACGACCTCAAAATTTTCGCAAAATTTCAAAATTCAGGCAATTTTTCATGTAAATCTTATTTCCTTCATATCTCCGTAAATACGCGTTATTTCGCGAAAAGGACGTTAATTCGTGACGACCTCTAAATTTTCGAAAAATTCAAAATTCATGCAATTTTTCATGGAAATCTTATTTCCTTCATATCTCCTTAAATACGCGTTATTTCGCGAAAAGGACGTTAATTCGTGACGACTTCTAAATTTTCGCAAAATTTCAAAATTCAGGCAATGTTTCATGTAAATCTTATTTCCTTCATATCTCCGTAAATACGCGTTATTTCGCAAAAAGAACGTTAATTCGTGACGACCTCAAAATTTTCGCAAAATTTCAAAATTCAGGCAATTTTTCATGTAAATCTTATTTCCTTCATATCTCCGTAAATACGCGTTATTTCGCGAAAAGGACGTTAATTCGTGACGACCTCTAAATTTTCGAAAAATTCAAACTTCAGGCAATTTTTCATGAAAATCTTATTTCCTTCATATCTCCGTAAATACGCGTTATTTCGCGAAAAGGACGTTAATTCGTGACGACCTCTAAATTTTCGAAAAATTCAAACTTCAGGCAATTTTTCATGAAAATCTTATTTCCTTCATATCTCCGTAAATACGCGTTATTTCGCGAAAAGGACGTTAATTCGTGACGACCTCTAAATTTTCGAAAAATTCAAAATACAGGCAATTTTTCATGAAATCTTATTTCCTTCATATCTCCGTAAATACGCGTTATTTCGCGAAAAGGACGTTAATTCGTGACGACCTCTAAATTTTCGAAAAATTCAAACTTCAGGCAATTTTTCATGAAAATCTTATTTCCTTCATATCTCCGTAAATACGCGTTATTTCGCGAAAAGGACGTTAATTCGTGACGACCTCAAAATTTTCGAAAAATTCAAAATTCATGCAATTTTTCATGAATATCTTATTTCCTTCATATCTCCGTAAATACGCGTTATTTCGCGAAAAGGACGTTAATTCGTGACGACCTCTAAATTTTCGAAAAATTCAAAATACAGGCAATTTTTCATGAAAATCTTATTTCCTTCATATCTCCGTAAATACGCGTTATTTCGCGAAAAGGACGTTAATTCGTGACGACCTCTAAATTTTCGAAAAATTCAAACTTCAGGCAATTTTTCATGTAAATCTTATTTCCTTCATATCTCCGTAAATACGCGTTATTTCGCGAAAAGGACGTTAATTCGTGACGACCTCTAAATTTTCGAAAAATTCAAAATTCAGGCAATTTTTCATAGAAATCTTATTTCCTTCATATCTCCGTAAATACGCGTTATTTCGCGAAAAGAACGTTAATTCGTGACGACCTCTAAATTTTCGAAAAATTCAAAATTCAGGCAATTTTTCATGTAAATCTTATTTCCTTCATATCTCCGTAAATACGCGTTATTTCGCGAAAAGGACGTTAATTCGTGACGACCTCTAAATTTTCGAAAATTCAAAATTCATGCAATTTTTCATGTAAATCTTATTTCCTTCATATCTCCGTAAATACGCGTTATTTCGCGAAAAGGACGTTAATTCGTGACGACCTCTAAATTTTCGAAAAATTCAAAATTCATGCAATTTTTCATGTAAATCTTATTTCCTTCATATCTCCGTAAATACGCGTTATTTCGCAAAAAGAACGTTAATTCGTGACGACCTCTAAATTTTCGAAAAATTCAAAATTCATGCAATTTTTCATGTAAATCTTATTTCCTTCATATCTCCGTAAATACGCGTTATTTCGCGAAAAGGACGTTAATTCGTGACGACCTCTAAATTTTCGAAAAATTCAAAATTCATGCAATTTTTCATGTAAATCTTATTTCCTTCATATCTCCGTAAATACGCGTTATTTCGCGAAAAGGACGTTAATTCGTGACGACCTCTAAATTTTCGAAAAATTCAAACTTCAGGCAATTTTTCATGAAAATCTTATTTCCTTCATATCTCCGTAAATACGCGTTATTTCGCAAAAAGAACGTTAATTCGTGACGACCTCTAAATTTTCGAAAAATTCAAAATTCATGCAATTTTTCATGTAAATCTTATTTCCTTCATATCTCCGTAAATACGCGTTATTTCGCGAAAAGGACGTTAATTCGTGACGACCTCTAAATTTTCGAAAAATTCAAACTTCAGGCAATTTTTCATGAAAATCTTATTTCCTTCATATCTCCGTAAATACGCGTTATTTCGCAAAAAGAACGTTAATTCGTGACGACCTCTAAATTTTCGAAAAATTCAAAATTCATGCAATTTTTCATGAATATCTTATTTCCTTCATATCTCCGTAAATACGCGTTATTTCGCGAAAAGGACGTTAATTCGTGACGACCGCGTTATACGCGTTATTTCGCGAAAAGGACGTTAATTCGTGACGACCTCTAAATTTTCCGAAAAATTCAAATTCATGCAATTTTTCATGTAAATCTTATTTCCTTCATATCTCCGTAAATACGCGTTATTTCGCGAAAAGGACGTTAATTCGTGACGACCTCAAAATTTTCGAAAATTCAAAATTCATGCAATTTTCATGTAAATCTTATTCCTTCATATCTCCGTAAATACGCGTTATTTCGCGAAAAGGACGTTAATTCGTGACGACC
>CM029561.1:39872746-39940857 GCA_017309665.1 Coelopa frigida
AAAGCGTGCGGCAGCTATGCTTTATCAGAAATTCAAGAATCGACAGACTGTCTTGAATCCTGGATCAAAAGAAGTGCCAAAGGTCTACATCTAGTAAAATCCTCAAATCAAAAGATATTTATACTTGTCTAAATATTTGTAGGGAAAACCCAATTGTCTTGCTGGTCTTACGTTTCTGGTCACCGGCGTCCTGGAATCGTTGGAACGCGATGAAGCTGCTTCCATAATCAAGGAGTACGGCGGGAAAGTCTCGAGCACTGTCGGAAAGCGTCTCAATTATCTAATTGTCGGGGAGGAGGCCGGCCCAAAAAAACTAGCCACAGCCGAGGAACTCAATATTCCCATTTTAAGTGAAGATGGATTTTTGGACTTAATTCGTACGAAGTCCGGACTGGCTCCTAAATCTGAAGAAGTTAAAAGCAAAGATAATATTAAGACTGAAAAACCATCAACAAGTCCGAAAATTAAAAAGGAAAAAACAGAGCTTAATATTAAGCAGGAAAAAGACAGCTCCCCGATTAAAAAGCAAAGAAATCAGGATTCGGCAAATGTGGAAACAAACAACAATATTAAAAAAGAGAAAAAATCGCCTGCCAATGAGAAACATATAGAAATTCCACGTGTTGCTACTCCAAAGGTTAGCGAAGATATGATGGCCTGGGTGGACAAATACAAACCCACCTCTGTGAAGGAGATCATTGGACAGCCGGGAAATGTTACTAAGTATGAATCAGTAATAGGATTTTGTATTTTAAAGCAATATAATTCACGAAATGTTTCTCTTAGACTCACTAATTGGTTATCAAAGTGGTACATTAATCACGATGGTAAGAAGAAGTTGCAAAAGCCCAATCCATGGGCTAAAAACGATGATGGAAGCTTTTTCAAAGCAGCCTTGTTATCGGGTCCTCCAGGCATTGGTAAAATAAATATTAAGTATATTAATTTTTAGTTAATAAACATGTTATCTTTGCTTAGGAAAAACCACGACCGCCACATTGGTGTGCAAGGAACTTGGTTTCGACGCTGTGGAGTTCAATGCTTCTGATACTCGCAGCAAGCGCCTGCTAAAAGAGGAAGTAGCCGAATTGCTTTCCAACAAATCGCTGTTCGGCTACTTTCATGGGAACTCACAGGCTGTAACCAAGAAACATGTGTTGATTATGGACGAAGTTGACGGCATGGCCGGTAACGAGGATCGTGGTGGCATTCAGGAATTGATTGGTCTGATTAAGGAATCATCTGTTCCGATCATCTGCATGTGCAACGATCGCAATCATCAGAAGATGCGTTCGCTTGTTAACTACTGCTATGACTTGCGCTTCGCCAAGCCACGAGTAGAACAAATTAAAAGCCGTGTTATGTCAATTTGTTTCAGGGAGAAAATCAAATTGGACCCAGCAAAAATTGAAGAAATTATTGCTGCCACCAATAATGATATAAGACAGTCGATAAACCACATTTCATTGCTCAGCGCTGGAAAAGAATTAAATCTAAAATCAGATTCCGCAAAGGGCGGAGGAGAGAAAATTGCTCAAAAGGATCTAAAAATGGTAGGGGATCATTCTAAACTACAACTTGAACTATTTATTGATATTTCCTCATTTAGGGACCTTGGGAGGTAGTGCGGAAAGTTTTTTCAGCCGAGGAGCACAGAAACATGAGTATCCATGACAAATCTGACTTGTTCTTCCATGATTACAGCATGGCTCCGTTATTTGTACAACAAAACTATTTACAAGTTACTCCAGCTGGACCAAAGTAATTCATTTTATTATCTCATAATAAAAACGATTTAATAATCTTCACTATTGCACAGGTCAGACGTCCTGCGAAAGGTGGCTTTAACTGCGGATGCTCTCAGTCTCGGAGATCTGGTAGACAAGCGTATTCGTTCCAGTTCCGCCTGGACGCTTTTGCCCACACAGGCCGTGTTTAGCTCTGTCATGCCTGGCGAATATATGGAGGGACATTTCACTGGACAGATTAACTTCCCTGGCTGGCTGGGGAAGTTCTCGCGTTCAAACAAGCGTAGTCGTCTCGCTCAGGAAATACACGACCACACACGTCTTCGCACATCAGGTTCTCGTCTCTCGATACGCATGGACTACGCACCCTTCCTGTTATCAAAAATTGTGCTTCCACTCAAAGAGAAGGGTATGGAGGGAGTTGAGGAGTCTTTGGAAGCCATGAAGGAATATCACTTACTTCGTGAGGATCTCGACTCGTTGATTGAGCTCACGACATGGCCGGGCAAAAAGGGACCCATGGATGCGGTGGATGGTCGTGTGAAGGCGGCATTAACGCGGGCCTACAACAAAGAGGTTATGGCATATTCCTATTCTGCCACTGCGGGCGTGAAGAAGAAGAAAGCAGAAGCCGTAGAGGCAGAGGCTGAACTGTTGGTGGAGGGCGAAGAGAGCGAACCAGTATTAGTGGACTCCGATGAAGATAAGGATGATGATAATTTGGAAAACGATGGGTTGATAAAGGTATGCTTTACTCAGTTACTAACAAATGTTTTCATGATTATTAAAACGTGTATTTTAGGCCAAGAAAAAAACCGCTGCAGCTACAAAAGCATCCACGTCGAAGACTCCCGCAGCCAAGAAAGCAACTACAAGTAAAGCCAAAGCAACTTCATCAAAATCAAAAAAATAGATGCATGTTCTTTATTCTACATTGTGTAGCCTGCGTATATTTTGTTTTTTTTTTTTTCATTTTATATTGAAATTGGAGTTCAAAACAAATGCATCAATTATATTACATTATGGATTTAATTTCAGTTTTGAATCTCGTCCCTAGTTTATTTAATTCCTAATTGCTAGCAACATTCTGACACTCTTCCTGGAGTTCAACGTTCACCGCTGCCAAGGCTTCTCGTATCCATTTGGGGATGGGCTCATTGTCGTAATGCTTCCGCATGAACTGGCGCACATATTGGGGAAACTCATCGCGCTGTATTGCGTCACGCATTTCGCGCATTAGACGCAGCTGGAAGGCCACGTTGTGTATGCTTAAGAGACTGCAGGACACCGACTCGTTGGTGGCGATGTGGTGCAAGTAGGAGCGGGTGTACAGCTTGCAAGTGCTGCATTTGCACTCCTCGTCAATGGGTCGCATGTCCGTGCTATATTTCTTGTTCTTTAAATTGAGCTGACCCGAGTGCACCAGAGCGCAGCCGAATCGAGCAGTTCGTGTGGGAAACACACAGTCGAACATGTCAATGCCTAACGCTACACAAACGACTAAGTCTGCGGCAAACCCGACGCCCATCAGATAGCGAGGTTTATCCTTGGGCAGCAGATCGGTACATGTGTGAACTGTGCGCCAAAATTCATCCTTGCTCTCGCCACCACTTAGACCGCCTACCGCAAAACCTCGCACACGCCGCTGCGTCAACGCTGCCACACATTCCCGACGCAGCTGGGGGTCCAAGCCACCCTGTACAATGGGAAAGAGACTCTGGTCGTCGTCGCGTTCGTGAGCCTCTATGCATCGATCCACCCATCGAATTGTACGTTGCATCGCTTCCTCCACTCGCTTTCCCGTTGTTGTGGTCTTCACCACGTCGTCCAGTTGCATCATGATGTCAGCTCCGATAGCGTTCTGTATTTTAATGGAATGTTCCGGGGTCAACATGCACTCGGAGTTATCGAAAGGCGACCGGAAGTTCACGCCGTTCTCGTCGATTTCAGCCAACTGCAGCAGGGAGACCATCTGGAAGCCACCCGAATCGGTGAGTATAGCACGCGGCCATCCCATGAACTTGTGCAGGCCGCCAGCCTTCTTCAGTGTCTCGATGCCGGGTCGCATGCCCAGGTGATAGGTGTTTCCCAACAGGATCTGGCAGTTGAGTTCGATCAATTGATTCGGGATAATGCCCTTCAATGTTCCCTATGGACAAGAGTAGATATCAATAAGAGTAGGTGTTCGATTGGTCAGGCAGCAGACTTACTTGTGTTCCCACTGGCATGAAGACGGGAGTGTCAACCTCACTGTGTCGCAGCGTCATGACTCCTGCACGTGCTTTGGTGACCGAGCATTCGGCCACAACTTTGTAGGTGAGTGGAGGCACTCTGGAGGTGATTGAGGTGGTCATTTTCAGTTATAATTCCAACTATTGGCAGGACACGAAGCACACGAGTTGTTAAAAAGAGAACCAACAAATAAATAAATTCAGCGTGACATCAAAAAAAGTAAACATAAGTAAATGTCAAACTGCGAAACAGCTGTTCTAACAAAATGTAAAAGAATTGTTTGTCTATTGCTGTCATGCTTTGTTGTTAATATTTTCAAAAACAACTAATATTTTTCTTGTTAAAAATGTCGCTAATAAAGAAAAATGGGCATAATTGCACTTTACCACCACCTTTTCCGATTTTAAATTTTTATATATCAAAATGTTGCTTTTGCTGAGAATATCCGAACGCCAAATTTTCAAGGCGCGCTCTCATCGGGTTTAGGAGAGCCAAGGGGTCAAAGGTCAAACTTGGTGTTTCACTATAATGGCCACCAAATCTGTAAATGTTGACCGATCTGAAACGTACGGATATGGAATTAAAGGTAATTTTATTGCCTACAAAACTGCATACTAAGATTTTATAAAAATGTTTCGAAAATAAAATTTAAAAAAAAAAACACAAAAAAATAATTTATTTTTTAGGTTAAATAATTTTTTTTATTTTTTTTTACGTTATTAACTATAGGTTTTGTATACATTTTCTGAAAGCTGGTTTCAATACCTTCAAAACGGTATATAATATTATATATAATTATTGTGAATTAATAGTATTTTTTCCCATTTACGGAAAGGGAAGTTTTAAAATTTGTTATATTGGCAAACTTGTCGGTTATTTAAATGCATTTTTATATGTGTATGTGTATATTTGTGTGTGTATGTGTGTGTTTGTGGGTGCATGTGTGTGTATGCATGTGTGTGTATGTTACATGTATATAAACAGCAGAGACTTAGATTCCGGAAGTACTATTGGACCGCGTAGCCGGTGTTGGACATACTTAAGGGTTAAAACCCCTAAGCGCGGCCGAAGGCCGCCACACGCAGAGGGAATTTGGATCCCGGAAGTACTATTGGACCGCGTAGCCGGTGTTGGACATACTTAAGGGTTAAAACCCCTAAGCGCGGCCGAAGGCCGCCACACGCAGAGGGAATTTGGATCCCGGAAGTACTATTGGACCGCGTAGCCGGTGTTGGACATACTTAAGGGTTAAAACCCCTAAGCGCGGCCGAAGGCCGCCACACGCAGAGGGAATTTGGATCCCGGAAGTACTATTGGACCGCGTAGCCGGTGTTGGACATACTTAAGGGTTAAAACCCCTAAGCGCGGCCGAAGGCCGCCACACGCAGAGGGAATTTGGATCCCGGAAGTACTATTGGACCGCGTAGCCGGTGTTGGACATACTTAAGGGTTAAAACCCCTAAGCGCGGCCGAAGGCCGCCACACGCAGAGGGAATTTGGATCCCGGAAGTACTATTGGACCGCGTAGCCGGTGTTGGACATACTTAAGGGTTAAAACCCCTAAGCGCGGCACATGTAACATACACACACATGCATACACACACATGCACCCACAAACACACACATACACACACAAATATACACATACACATATAAAAATGCATTTAAATAACCGACAAGTTTGCCAATATAACAAATTTTAAAACTTCCCTTTCCGTAAATGGGAAAAAATACTATTAATTCACAATAATTATATATAATATTATATACCGTTTTGAAGGTATTGAAACCAGCTTTCAGAAAATGTATACAAAACCTATAGTTAATAACGTAAAAAAAAATAAAAAAAATTATTTAACCTAAAAAATAAATTATTTTTTTGTGTTTTTTTTTTTAAATTTTATTTTCGAAACATTTTTATAAAATCTTAGTATGCAGTTTTGTAGGCAATAAAATTACCTTTAATTCCATATCCGTACGTTTCAGATCGGTCAACATTTACAGATTTGGTGGCCATTATAGTGAAACACCAAGTTTGACCTTTGACCCCTTGGCTCTCCTAAACCCGATGAGAGCGCGCCTTGAAAATTTGGCGTTCGATCTCTCAAAATAAGCCCTTTTTGGGTTTTTTTTTTTTTTTTTTTTGAGGAGGTGGTGGTAAACTGCAATTTTTCCGAAAAATGTAAAGTTTTGTTCACAAAATAACATATACATTATGGAATATTTTACTTTTCAATACATTTTTTATGGGACCTCATATTAAAACGCGAAAAATACATCTGGTTACTTCAAAAATCATTTCTACTACAATTGTCCTATAAGTGTGAATCTTTTACAATTGGAGCAGTAGCGAACAGGGTTTGGAAACAGAAATAGTAGTAAATAGCGACAGAATTTATAGTTGGAGTAAAATTCCCTAAGTAGATTTAATAAAACTGTAATATTAAAAAAAACCCTAATATTCCGAAAATTTTAAATTTTTGACTAGATATCAATATTAAATAATACTACTACATAAACAAATACCATTAAAAATCAAGTTTCGAAATATCGTAGTAGATTATAATTGAAATGTAGTAGTAGTAGTCTTTTCCAAACTCCGAACCCTGGTAGTGAACAATTTTCTCCACCACGAGCTGTCAAAGTTAAAATGGCGTTGTCGTGGTTGGGTGTGTGACGATTTTGCACGGAAGAAAAATTTAGAATTCCACAAATTTCCAAGTGAAAAAAGTGCAAAAACCCTCTAAGTAGTATAAGAAATCAAGTGGAAAAATTGCCAAAAAATAAAGAACTCCAACCCGCAGCTATTAGCAATAATTTCAAGTGCAAACGGCAATAATTTTTATGATTTTAACCCAATTACATGAGAAATCATCTTATTGAAAATTTGAGTTCGCTGTGGAAAAGTAGGGAACGGCAGTGAAAATTGTGTGTGTTGCGAGTCCCACTTGGAGCCTTGAGTATACATTTCGCAGCAGAAACTGAAGTGAACCGCATTTGAACAACAACCAAAAATCTCGGGAATGGAGAAATTTAGTTTTCAAAATTATTTTGTGTTGTTTTCGCATTATTAAAATTGATTTAAGTGTGGAGATTTTGTGCCAAAGCAAATGCAGGGAGAGACTTTCAAGGATAACACAATTGATTGAATCGCCAAAAATAATACAGGGAGTGTGAATGCTGCTCGTTGATTGCTTCTATTGACGGAATCTATCTACAGTGTAAATATTTTGCCAATCAAGTAGGGGTTTTCCTTCCGTTCGCAAAATCTCGTACCCAACGCCAAGAGCAAAAAAAATTCCGATACCGCTCCGCACAACTGCAAAGCAAAGAAGAGAATCGGACGGAAACCACCCTCTTTGGCTGCTTCCTCACCCGTTTCTTGCGTGTCTTCGCTCGCGTTCTCGAAAACCTGTGCGAGCTGTTCGGGGAATAGCAACCGCCCTCCAGTTGAGCGAGGCACAAGGACACCAGAAAGGATATCTACACTCGCTGAATAAATCATATGCCTTGTTTACGCTTCTGTGAACAACTGACAACAAATGGTGAGTAAAGACATTTCCCTCTATGTACTCGCTCGCATAGCGTAGCGTTTGGATTTCACACCCTCCTTCGAAAAGGCTTCAACATTTTCGAACGTTTACACATTTCTGTTTTTCTGCTTCTGCATCGACGTATTGTAGGGCGGAGCGGGGGGGGTGGGGGCGACTGAGGCAGGGCGGATGGTTCTCAAATGGGTTAAATTGAGGTCATTGCATTTGCTGCTTCGTCGCCACGGTTGTCGCCAACGTTGACGACGTCGCAGTCTTCTTCTTCGATTCGATTCATTCAAGTTAGTCGTGTGTGTGTGTACTTCGTTTGCTGATTGTGCGTTGGTTCGCTTTCTGCCCTCCATTCAGTAACTTTTTTCTCTACCTCGGGCCCGCCTTCCCACGTCTTTGGGCTTGTCACACGCTTGCCCATTTTCTGTGCTCTTTCTTCTACCTTCGTTCGAAAGCCTCCTAAGCGCCAACTCCAGTTATCAAACACCCAAAAGCAGCGAATTTTCATTTTTTCTTTTGAAATACTTCACCTCGTTTATAGGCTTTTGTTATTTTCTCTGCTCCTCCTACATACTTTGCAGCAGTTTTATTTTGTTCGTCTTCACCTTATCTTATCTGTCGAATTTTCACTCCATTACATTTTTATTATGAGGTTCGATTCTCCAGACTTGCAGACTTACTTCGTTACACTTTTCTTCTTCTCTCTCTGTTTCAATATCTTTGCCCCTTTCGCAAACAAACAAGAAAAAACCGTTTATTTTTACCAGCTTCCTTATCAGTGCTCGCTTTGCAACTACTTGTACACTTTCATTTGCAGTAATATATTGCAGATTTCCAGAAATTAAGACTTTTCAAAATGATTCAACAGTACGGCTTAAAAGTATTCGAACACAGTTCTTCAAAACAAATTGTAATGATAACTGACGCGAGGAAGAGAAATATGAAGAGTAAATAAATGAGAAGAAGGCATTTGTCCCATGAATTCATCGCTTATCTAAGCTAAATCGATACAAGTTTCGATAAGAAAGAACAATCAACTTGATCGATGGTTACGTTTAACAAGAGTGGAGAGCAAAGGGTGGATGAGACCGTTAAGGAGCAATATCGTTTTCCCCCGCATATATACTGGGGTTGAAACCATATCTTGATATTGAGTTGTTGATAATTCAACAACAACACCACTAATATGCAGGAAAAAGAATAGATAGAAGAGTTGTGACCTAATGCAGCTGCAACACGAGTATCACAACGAGGTTCTGTTTAATTTTACCCTCATATACTTTGTGGAACGGGGTGAAATTTCGTTGAAAGCCGCTGTTTGTATAATCACAATGTAAGAATGTGTGAATCGTTTTAATTTCTACTGTACGACGAGAACAAATTAGTAGCAATTAGTCTGGGGATCCGCGTTCAGCCAACGAACAACATGGAAAAAGTAAGGAAAATAATTGATAGCTTCAGTCACAGTTTGAGGAGGCGTTGCCACCTAAATCGTTTAACTCGTTTTTCCACAAGCGTCTTGCGTCTGTGCATAATGGGTGAAATGACTTTCCACACATGTGGCAACTCCGCTTTGATCCGGACAAGTTTTCTAGTCTGCAAAAAAAAAAACAATAATCTGAAAAGCACCAAAGAACAGACTAAAACCAAACATGAACCAAGTCTAATGATGTCATCTACTACTGATTTTGGTGATGACTGCTGGTTGGCCGGTTGCTCGAGCCATACGCTGTTCTGCCGAGTCGAACCGCGCCGTCGTGCCGTCCCTCGTCATGTCATGCCGGGTCGGCTTGTTGGCGCGTTGGTCGGTAACGATATGGCCACAAAGCAAATAGTGAAACAAAAAACAAATTATGAACGCAAAGCAAACGCCAGCTCTGCATAGACAAAAAACGTCCACGTCAAGGGGGAATTAAAAAAAGTTTTTATATAATTTCAAACATTTTCAAACTCTGCACGAACATAAAAAGAAGTTTAATTTCCAAACAAGTTAATCGAGCTAATGAAATGGGTTCCTCCTCACTCTCCATGGACAGACAGGCATTGCTGCGAGCTGCATCGACCTGTCCACACAATCTGCACTCCTGGTCTCCCTTCCGCCAGTCATCGCGGAGAGCTTCCAGAACGACAAACCCATCACAGACCTCCTCCACCGTGCGGCCGACCATTATCAACCGGGGCGGGGCGACAGACCGACAGAATCAGCGAAGCATTGCGTCGCGTTCTATTAGTTCAGGTTGGCAGAACTGTTAATTGAAAGGAAACTGTCGGAACAAGTTGTGCCGAGGATTGAAGCAAGTGCCGGCGATTGGAGGCGAATCAAGTTGGAATGTTAGTTAAAAAGGAGGCAGTAAATATCATTGATAATAGTCTCTTAAAAAAGTTAAAATATTTCGCGTTCATAACGATGATAAAACTATAATTTTATACTACACTCAGGGTGGATGACAGTTTCGACTGAGACAATTTCATGCCGTAATATTCAAATGCTATTCTATTATAGACGATTTCGATAAATCTGTTGGTTTAAGCTCTTCTTTTAATTAAAGTGTATACGTTTATATACATTTGTGTGAGATATGGATAATGATTTCTGTATGCTCTCATTCCTTGTATTCCTTTTATTGTTTTTTATCCAGGAGACGAGTTTTCCTCGGTATTCAGAAATCAATTAGCACTATTTGCTGCAGAGTCCACCTACTAAAAGATCGTTGACTGCAGCGACCGCTATTCTCTCTAGTTGTTTATTTGTTTGATTGTCTGTCTGTATATCTCCCGCTCTCTGTCTATATCTGAACGTCTATATCTAAGAACCTTGTCATTATTATTTTCTTATTTCGATTATCACTCACACAAAGTCACAGTCATTACACAGACACTCACACAGCGGCAATTTGCAATGCGGTAATTATCGCCGTCACTGAATGCCTGCTGTCATACATAGACAGACAGCGAAACGGGCGAATGGACGGAATGGCATTGGGATGGATGGACGTGCAGCAGAGAGCAAAGTAATTGCAGTGAAATGTATTTTTCTCTGTGACAATAATAATGGAATTTTTTATTTCTTTTCGCTTTATTTCGATGACAAAAGTATGAAAGTGTGAATGACAAAAACGAAAATTAACTAATAATTTATTTATTATCTTAAATTATCAGCCATTTCATACAGTTCCAGTTTAAACAAATTCGATAATACAAAAAGACTCTCTAGAAATCAATGTAAAAAGGTTTCTTTTTATGGAGCAAATTGAATTCATTATTCACTTCACTCTGTTCCTTCACCTTCGTCTACTCTAGAAAATGATGTCAACTAAACCACTTGGTTTCAATTCTATTAGTGCCAATCCCATCCCCCAGTGTCCTTGTGCAATCTTCTTGGAGCACTGCGCAAGTATTGATATTTCATATTATAGATCCTCGTCGTTGTAATTGTGGCTAACAATTTTACGAGTGGTTCCCTGAAGGCACTAAGTGGCGCTTGTGCAAACCCTCATTCACTCAGTTTCCTCCTTCTATTTTATATCTTAGAAATTACGGTTTTTTTTTTTTTTTTGTTGCTTCGTCGGAAGCACTTTCGATCCTCGAATATGGTTATCAACGAGTATTGGCTTTTTCTCACGTTCTGCTGTAGACCCCAGTGTATGTCTCAGGTTATTCAGTTTTCCCTTTTCCCGTTGTGCATATACTACTTTCAATTCTTATGAATAAAGATTTTGTGTGGAAGAGCTTTAGTCTAATTTCGATATGCGACGACAAAAAGAAGCGTGACTTAATGAAGTAATTTCGTAATTTGTATTCAATATTCAAGCTATTTCAGATTCGGCGATAACGACTCTTTCTCCATTAGAAGATATAAATTTAATTTATTTAGTTGATTCGTTAGCAAGTCTTATAGATCTGGCCAGAGCTACAGACATTCAATAATCTAATACTTCTATTCTAATAGTTATTGCTGTCAACATCATTAATATGTATATGAAGAAATTTGTACAACAGCTTCAGAGTGCTCATAGATAATATTAGTTGACACTAAATAAAATCGATAGAAATCAAAAATTAAAATGACTTTCCCACTACCTTCTTCTATCAAATTAGACCGGATGTCTTGATCACAAAACTACTAACTTCTTCGAGTGAAACAATATGACTTAATGCCATAAATATAAACTGACTTGAGGTGGGATATATTTCGAGGTCATTGTGTAGACGAATATTTCAGAAGCTTTGCGGGGGTGCAATTTTTTCTTCGTCCTTCGCTTAATGTAAATTGATCTTCTCCGTTGTAGAGTATGTTTAGTCTATCTTTATTTTACAATATGTGAAGTGGAAAATGATGAAACGCTAGAACGGATATATGAATGTACGTTTGAGGCTCGCTCCGTTTAGTAGCAATGCATAAGTTATTTTGCAATGCTCTGCATTTTAAATGGAACAGCCTTGCGTACAATTGATTAAAATCCAAGCACGTTGTTCTGATTCCACTTCTAAGAACCAACTCAATTTACTCAAAGTACTTTGTTGAATTAAAATATTATAATTGACAATAAAATTGACATAAATTGACAATAATTTGGTACATATATATAACATACAAATCAATTACTCGGTAAGAAAGACATGTCTATTAACACATTTTGTTCTTTTTTTAGCGAAGATTATACTGTAGTAGTTTTTTCCTCCTTATTTTCTGTTTACTCAATACATTTGAGATCGTGACTAGGGTAGTTTTGTTTATTAATTCCGACCTCAGACGTTGCCCCTTTCAGGCCGACGCCAGCCATCGTTAATAGCCGTTCAACGCACCATAAACCGTGGACTGCAACTCAATGCAGTTTGGAATTTGAATACTACTTGATAGAACAACAAACTATCTATTTTTAAACAGTTCAAAATGTTATCTATAACCATAACTTCTATGTTGCCATTAAAAGTTTATAGCTGTTCTAATATTACTCAATGTCTAATGGAACTTGTGTAATTTTATAGGGAGTTGTATTTAGGTCTCAATCTGATTCTTCCATATTAGAATCGAAGAATTTTGGGTCGCAACCACATATTGTCCAGATGTTGCTACACCTAAGTGATGATTAAAATTCACAATAAAAAATTAATTGAGTTTTCTTTCTCAAAGTGGTTTTCCTCTTGCACTGAAAAGTTCATTAATTTTTTGAAAATGTTGTAATTATTGAACAACATTGATTTTTAATATTGATTTGATTTGTATGAACTAATTATTTAATCGATGGCTTAGGGTACGAGAAATTGTGTTATACTAATATTATCTTAAGATCACCCAAACTCGACCTGATTTCTTTATCTTCTCAAAATATTCACTCTCGTTTCTTTTGCATAAATTTTCAGTCAATAACGCATCGGGGGTATAAAAACAAAACTTGTTCATAGTCATAAATCGTGTGTTTAGTGTGCTCTTCGTATATTGTAGATACTCTCACACATTATTAACATCAAATGTTGATTATTATTTTTTTTTTGAATTCGCGTCCCACTGTAAACAATTTGGCGCCAAAATATGTGTGGGCCCGTTGGCGGCACGCTTTCCGTTCGTTTTCGTTTTGTTCGCTGATTGATGCCGCTGTCCACTCAATAATACACCTTTTGACAGTGGGATGATGCCCACGTTCGGGTCAACTTCTCGTATTTAAACCTCTTTTCCAAGAGTCGAGGCGTGGCATCGCATTTTGTGGTCATGTGTCAATCGAGTCCGTATGTTTTCTCTTATGTATCTATACCTGCCATTGTTTTATTTTATTTGTTTTTCATGGAGTCTGATAAGAAATACAATTGTGTTGTGTAAGATTTTCTTCCCACACTACTCCCACCGAATATGCACTCTATAGTATTTTATTTGTTTTTAAAAGTTTTACTATTTTTTTTTTTATTTTCTTAGTTCGTCGTTGTCATTTCCTTTGAAATCGCCGCCGACTTCTACATTTGACTTTAGTTTTTCTTTCTCTTCTCTTTTGAAGTTAACCTACACTTAAAAGTTAATGATGTTAAGCGTTAGATAAAAATTTCTTAAGTTTTGCTTAAAGTATTTTCTGAACTTCATTGTGCATTTAATCGTTCTCACTTGTTCACATATTAATCTTACCTGGGTGTGATTATGTTGTTTCAAGATTATTAGTTTCTTCCACATTGAGCGATGTATGTAATATTGATAATATCCTTGAAACTATGTATCAACAATATGACATGTGTACTTTGGTTACATTTTCGAAATTACTTTTTAAATAACATATAAATTTTCATAGCCATTCAAGTTGTTCAATTGCTCCCTTAAATAAACATGATGCCTTGGGAACTTTCTTCCAATTAAAACATAATATTATGTTTCACTTTTAACGAACAGTCTGTTACTTTGTTGTTTCAAACCAATTCTCTACGTTCTTGATAAAGTTTTAAACGATTCTCAAATTTCGTCCCTTGAATTCTGCAAAGTTCTACTACAATTTCCTGTGTTTCCTTCCGACACAACTTGTGTATTTGACTTTTGGGTTTCTTGTTGTCAGTGTTTGTGAAAGCATTACACTTGTTCTTCCATAAAGGCAAAGGCATCCCCTTATCCCCTACTCCAGCAGTTCATGGATGAATTTGCTAACTTATCCGTTTATGCGATCATCAATCCGTTCATCGTTTCTTCTCATTTAAAATGGCGTACGGATCAACAACATCGTTTTGATCCATTGGAATGTTCACTTCATGACAGACAACTCCCCTAATTCGGTGGAGCAGAGAAGAGCGCACTTGTCGGGAAGCTTACATCGCCAAATAAGCGCTGAGTGCCAAGAAAATCTTGTATACCCATAGTCCTCTCCCGTTAGTCTCTTGTCTATATACTTCATCCTTAGCCAGCGGCTTCTTGCGATGATCATATTTTTCATCAACTTGTTCTTCGCCTTCTTCTTCTGCTGTTGATGATGTGGCGGATGACGAATACCGGCTCTGTGTGCAGCAGCAGCAGCAGCTGAGTACCGTTCGTTGATCAGTCCATGCCTCTGTTTGTTTTATTTCCATTTATTAATAGATTGCAGTTTAGAGTTTTCTTGGCTTCCACGGTGTGGTTGCCAATGATGACTCTGACCGTCTTCCCTCTGTCTGTCTGTCTGTCTGTCTGTCCGTCTATCTGCCTGTCGGTCGTCGATCGGTATGTCTGTCTGCAGTAAAAATCGCCTTCGTTTTGATAGACATTGGAACAAGTTCACTGCACATGTTCTTCTCTGTATTTTGTATTATAAATAAAACCTGAACTCCTCAACCCAAAATCCGAAAAGAATAACAAATCATAATTTCGAGCGAAAGGACGGTTTGGTATGTTCGTCATCCGAGACGACTCAAAGAGTTGAACAATTTCTGTCTTCAAAGAAGACGCTGCTCTGCGAGTTCATTAAAATTTGTTTATAAACATGTTGTTTTTTTTATTTGTTGTACTCAGTAAAGGGCGCTGAGCCCAGACGTATGAGACTCTTGTATTTCTGTCGTTGTGGTTGTCGTTTACGTTGATCTTACACATGTTTTCTCTCCTGGCCTCTATTTGACTCTCTGTTCTCAGATACATTATTTTCTTAATATGCAGGGTAATTGAATTTTCTTCCTCTCTTTTCAATCTCTTTGTGTTTCCCATAATGGAAGAGCGCAAGAACTTTGCCTTGGGCCTTTAGGTAGGCAAGGGTTTGACATCAGTTGTTGGTGACATTGTTTGTTAATTTGAATAATAATGACGAGGCGAATTTTAGGCTTGGAAATTGAATTTTTGATGAGGGCTTGGCACACAGTTTTAGAATTATATTGGTTTAGGTGGAAATTCATGTTATTATTCTATAAACCAATTAGGTATATTTGTTGATCGAGTAGAATTTGGGAAAATTTAAGCTAACCCTGAAATTAATTTTGTAATAATTGATTACAAAGTATATAATAAAATAAATAATAAATATTTCTATTTTCAGATTCATCGGTTTTATGTCCGGACACCGAATATAATGTCATTACTTTACACCAAGGACAACAACTGCTACTTCATGAAGTTGTGTAGTTTGTTGAAGCTCACGATGCATTAATTTAACTGTTGTTACTTTCGTTAACCCAACCCGACCGACCGTCTGCCAAATGTGATAATACTATCACTGCTTCCCGCAATTTGATTTTTATTGAAATTATTATTGTTAAAATATTCTACTTGCTGTTGCTTGCGAATTTACTCTTCTAAAGCATACAGCAACAACGAGCTAATATAATCAGAACCCTGACTTCACTCCAGTTCATCCCAACACGTACTCGAGTTACGAAATAAAAACAATTAAATCGAACACAAACCAAATAAAAGAAAACGCAAAAACGGTGCAATATATTTTTAAAAACCGAAAGACATAAAATTAAAGGAGAAAAAGAGAAATCGAGCGATAACCGAATCGAAAACGTCGAACATACCCAACTCCGAATTGATCGTAATTAAAAAAGATATCAACAAGACACACACACTTACGCACTCGATCACTTACTTAATCAGCCATACATACACACACACAAACACACGCTCTGGATCGATCCAGACTGTCAGTGTGTTAATTAAGCGCAAATACACAAAGTAAACAGTCAACCAGCTTTAAAAATTATTCTCTACAAAATGTCTCTGGCGGACATGGGTACAGCGACTCGAGGTGGAGGTCCATCCGGACGTGGCATTGGCGGAGACCGAGGAGTTGACGTCGGCGGTCTTGACATTGGTGCTGGCGTTCCCGGCGGTCGCATGACTCACTCGCTGAGCACACCATCTGGAGTCGATGGTACCCCATCGACGCCACGCCATCGCGGCGGCAAGAAACTCACTGTCCGAATACAAATGCTCGACGATTCGGTGACGATGTTTCAAGTGCAGGTGAGTTCAGTTCAGGATTTATTGCCTCTTGCCATTGTCAGATGCTTTCGCATAAGAACCATTAGAATACGCTTGGTGTAATCTATTTGCATTTTCCCCAAGATCTTAATGTGGTCCATTTATTCTCCGGTGAAATTTTCCCGAGAACGAAATGTGATTTTGGGGATTATTCTAAGAGATTTTATTTATTTTCACTTTGTTTAAACACATTTTCTTCCGGAAATGCGGTAAAAGCTTTTACACTTTATAAAAATGTCATTTGCAGCTGCTCCGACCTCAATTCGTTCGTCCGCCACCCCCACATTGTGTCTCCTCGGACTACATCGCCGAAATAGTTTTAAATCCTTAAAACATGCATAAAACTTTCTTACGCCTGAAAAAAGGGCGTATGTTGTCACCATTAGCATCCGAAGAACACACCCAAGCTGAGGCCGGAGTCGCAGCCTCCACTTAAGTAGCTTACGAACTATGGCGACGTAACGCCTGCTCCAGCGCTCAACGTCGTTTCACGGTGTGCCATTTTTCTGTGTTGTTGTTGGCGTTGTTGTTGTTTTTCTTTGTGCTCGTTTCTGCGGTCTGTGCCTACGAGTGCCACATGCGGTCGTAGACCCTCGAAAAAGCCGGCCTCGGGTGGATGTGTGAGGTTTGAGTGTCGTTGCTCTTTTTCCGTGTTTTCCGCATCATCGTCGCCAGGATAAGACGACGCTCTCGAGCAATTTCCGCTAGCAATGCTCGCATTTAGTTGGGGCGGAAGGATGTCGATGTTGCCGCCGTGGCTGCAGCAGCCTTTCGCGGACCAATTCCGAAATGTTACTGTAGATTGTTGTTTGTTTTCAGTTGCAGAAGCAGAAGCAGCATCTAACGAACCAAATTGGAGGTTGGCCAAAAATAGTTTTAGACAAGCATTTGGAACTGCTTTTCATTGGAATGGATTGAATTGGAATTGGGATTGAATTTTCTACTGAAAATGTTGTTCTGCTGCAGACATGAATTATTAATGTTGCTCTCTTGTTTTGTTTGTTTGTTTGTTATTGTTGGTGTTATGGTTCAAAATTTGTTGCTGTTGTTGGATTTGATGGAAATTCCATCTTGCGCAGTGAATACATTGGAAGTTCGTTTATGATTTATGGTTCAAACTTATTCTTCATGATGTGAACTATGAATATTCATATCCAGAGATGATCATTTATTTAATTAAAAATTTTCACTGGACTTTAAACTTTCTGAAACTAAAAAATACGTAAATACTGAGGGATTTTTCGCAAAACAATCCTACATACCTCAGCTAAAAGCCTCCCCTTTTGAAACTCTTTGCTCTGCAATGTGCGGAGAATAAACACTGAAATTGTTTCTATTGTTGTTTCTGTTGTGTTTATTCTGGAGCAATTACTCAGTGTTTTCCTTGTGTTTTCTGTTTTCTTCTGTGTTTTATTTCTGTCCAGAGTATTTTCTGCACTCTCGAGGCTTTTTAAGCGAGAATATTGTGCTCGCCTCTTCAGTTGGAGAAAAAGTTTCAACACTCGCAACATTTCAAGTGGATACAAGTGATCCACCCGCCTTCTGTTCGACTTTATCAACGGAATACAGTGACGTCATAGAAATGTACGTTGAACTCAATTGGCCAGCCGAGATGATGTAAACATTAAATTGCTCAGTTCCAAGTTTAGAAAAACTAGCAGTAAAAGATAAATGCATGAAGTGCAGCAATCTAATTCTAGAAAGCTTCGAAAAACCTATTCTAAATTCCTTTCTATAGAAAAACATATCAGATATTATCCAACATTCTGCTAATTGTTATATAGGCTAGTGATGCTAATATATATATTATTGATTATCGATTCGCAATCGAGAGCTTTATATAGCTCACAAGCTGTGCACCGTTGAATTGTTTACTAATGCAGTTCACGTATCTCTGTGAACCTAATTGAAATATTAATAAAACATTTCGTGCAATTCTCAGTTGAAATACACGACCCCACTCGCGCATTCATTCATTTGTTATTATATCGATTATTATTATGCAGCATTTTATCTATTAAGAGGAATTGTGCAACATGTCAACAATTATGAAGAAGTAGGTCGTTTAGCATCAAATAGCTAAGACGGCAGCCAGACAAATTAATTGAAATCAACGATGGCGACGACATCACAGCTATCGATTTTTCTATTAGATTCCGCTCTATGTAATTGGTGTAAAAAGACATTCCGGTAGCATGAAATATCTATGCCACTGGAATAAATGGTTGAATGTCTTGAAATATGCACTATGTATACGAAATATTATGATGGAAACCTTTTACATACGCCATAAACAATAATTCGTTCGATGCCCATAAGAAATGCAAAGTAATAAAGTATAATTTAATGTGACCATAAAACATCGCTTTCATAAATATAATGAAATACGGGAAAAGAAGTCATTGCATAAATTATGCAAAGCAAATGTCTTTCTATAATTAGAAACTCCATTTAAAAAAAAAACTGCTTGTTGGTAAATACTGCTGCAACGGTCACCAAAGAGGCAGCAACCCTCCAATAGGGCTCCTGCCTCACTGCTGGCGAACGCTGGTCGATTATTAAAAATTTAGGCACGTATTCGAAAAAGTCCATACATGGAAAACAACATGTATTTACTTGTCTATTTTCGTTATACCATCCGGCAATGGCGATGGCGACCGTAGGACCAACCATCGACCGTCCAACCAAGTTCACAAATTGACAGCGATCGGAGCTATGACGTAGGTACGAACACGAAGCCTGACCAAAAACCGTAATAACACTTGTGGCCACGTTCATTTCGGCAACACTGTATAGTAAAATGGAACGGAGTGAAGGGCAAAAGCTCGGAGTAGGCAGGCAGCGAAAACCGAACATGCCAAGCCACCCCAGAACATAATTGTGTTGCTTGTTGGACAACAGAATGAAGGTCTGCATTAATAATGCAAAAGGAAAGTCCCCAATAGCCACCATCAGAGCTGGGAAGCATAGAAACATTGTATACACCATGGTGTATACGCCCAACTCTGGCTGCAGTACGTGCAACGTATCCTTTATCATAGAATAAAAAGGAAAAAAAAATAATGTCCTTGCTTCCGGTTTCAAATATAAAAAAATGGAACATTTTACCCTGTGGTGGGACTAGTGAAATTGAGCTCATAGAGTGCATAGTCCGAGGAAACTCGCCGGAATTGTATGATAACAATGAACAAAAATGTAAAACGGAGGTAAATTTATTTATAACGAAGCGCCGAAATGCCCCCGTAGTCATTTCAGTCTCGTTGGTCCCTTAGGCAACCGCTGTCGCATTTTTCACTGCGACTACTGCCGGTGTCGCAAAGATAAATATTAAATCCGTGCTGTTCCTCCTATCTCCTGGGTGTCGAGACACTCACAATGTGCTATTCAGCAATAACTCAATCCTTTGCAGCTGAGCTGAGTTGAGTTGAGCACTCTACTACCTATCAACAGGAGATTCAAAATGATAAACTGAACCAAAAATACAGCTGCTAACTAGACAAAGGGAGACATTCCAAATATGTTGTTTGTTTTATTTTTCAGAATCGGTCTGCACTTCAGTTATTGTACACAAGAGAAATTCAATAGTTCACGTTAGCCATGTCTTTGTTCAAGGATATATATAACATCCTTGAACAACCTTCAATAGTTTACATTGAGAAAAGTAAAGTTTTCATACTGAATACGCAACTTTTGCACTAAATTGAAATTGTATTGTTTAACTTCCGAGGGGGAAACCACACTTCCTTGTTGAGGTAGGTTTCATCCAACAATCCTTGCAGAACTAGAACAAACTTTTAATTGATTTATAACAATTTATATTCAATTTAAACACAATTATTCCCTCCATCAGTTCATTGTACACATTTTGCCACTGAGATAAACTCATTTATTTTGTACTCTCAGCCTCAGGGTAACATGAAAACAAAACCGCACAAAAATCCGCATGTAAGGATTTCAATGGAAGTCCTCCAACCAAACCACACGCTTTAACATGTGTTCTTGTTTTGTATTCTCTAACTCTTCTGCACTTTCCCACTCTCTCTCTCTCTTTCTCCCTCTCTCATCCCCTCTCTCTCTCTCATTATTACACTCGAGTAACAATGAGAATGCGTCAATTCTGATGCATGAGTGAAATTTTTTGTTTCCACAACAATTAATTATATGTGAATGATTCTTTTGACAGTTAGTGAGTTGTGAAATCGCAGAGAGCAAAAGTGAAGAGCCACTGGGGTTCGCTTTAATTCTAGTTTTGACATACTGACTCTAATTCCACAATAGATTCTTTGCAGTGTAAAATGACTGAAATGTATACTGAATGAATGTTATTCAATGATTTAACAAGTATAATATAATAATATTATACTATTTATTCTTTCTAAATTAAACTAAAAAATATTAAATTTACTATAGTTTGGTGAATGCTTATTTATCAGACATTTAAACACTTTGTCTTTGTTTAACTTACCTTCATCCCTAAATGTCTCCCTTATGTCACGTATGTGAAAAGTAAAAAGAGACAACGGTTTCCCATTTAGAACTCCCTTGAGACGAACTTGTGGTAACATTTAGCAAGTGTATTTTATAACAGATTACCTCTATCTGATTTTCTGCTTCAGCCATCTACACTCGTAAACAAAACGGAGGAGGAAACTCCCTTGGAAAGCTGTCTAACACACGAACACTGCCATTGGCATGGCTTCACTCAGTTTGCTCTCGTTTTGTGTATTTGTTGATGGTTTAAGTTTGAGTGATTAAACTTCTGGAATTCCTCTTTGTGTATCTGCCTGCCGGTCGATCTGCCTGTCTCTGTGCAATAAATGTCCCTTTTGGATGCCAAGATGAATAAATGGCTTTGTCATGTCTCACCCTTGCCATCTGGCTTTCCCGGTTGTAGACCAGCAACTCAGTTCATTGTGAAATAAAATTAGTCTATCAAATGAATGAAACCACACTGAATTACGTTAATAATAAATACAATTCTCGCTTACTGTGACACGTTGTTATGACTTTCCATTTTTCATCCCTTTTTAGGCCAAAGCAGTTGGCAAAGTTCTCTTCGAGCAAGTTTGTCGCCAACTTAATCTGCTAGAAGCAGACTATTTTGGTCTCGAATACCAGGAAATTTCCACTCACACCAAATATTGGCTGGACTTGGAGAAACCATTAAATCGTCAGGTCGGCCTATCCTTAGTGGATCCGGTACTGAGGTTTTGCATTAAATTCTATACACCTGATCCGGCACAACTGGAGGAAGAATATACAAGGTAAATAACAACAATACCATCCTCGACACAATTTGCATAAAATAATACTTGATCTTCCTTCGTTCCTCCCTCTCTTCTTCTGTCTTCGATAGGTATCTCTTCTGTTTGCAAATCAAACGTGACTTGGCTACTGGTAGCCTACAATGCAATGACAACACGGCAGCCCTTATGGCCAGCTACATTGTGCAGGCATCATGTGGCGACTTTGTGCCCGAGGATTATCCGGATCACACTTATTTGTCATCGTATCGGTTTGTTCCGCACCAGGATGCGACAATGCAGCGCAAAATTATGGAAAATCACAAGAAGCATGTGTAGGTTGAGACTTTTTTGCGTTACCAATATATGTATCGGAATCTATCCGTCTATAAAATTGTAATTTGTATTCTAATGTATTTTTTTCTTTTACAGAGGTCAGTCGCCAGCCGAGGCGGATCTCAATCTACTAGAAACTGCTCGTCGTTGCGAACTCTACGGCATGAAAATGCATCCAGCCAAGGATGTTGAAGGTGTGCCACTAAATTTGGCAGTAGCTCACATGGGTATTGCAGTCTTCCAGAATCTAACTCGTATTAACACTTTCTCCTGGGCAAAAATACGTAAAATATCTTTTAAACGTAAACGTTTCCTAGTTAAATTGCACCCCGAGGGTTACGTAAGTGAAGCCACATATTTTCCTCGTGAAACTTATTTAACTACTACACACATATGTTTTTAATAATAACAGGGTTACTACAAAGATACTGTGGAATTCTTCTTTGAAGGACGTAATGAATGCAAAAACTTCTGGAAGAAGTGTGTTGAGAATCATGGTTTCTTCCGTTGTGCGGCAGTGCAAAACCCGCCCAGACGCAAGGCGCGTGTTCTGTCCAGAGGCAGTTCCTTTCGGTTAGTACAGGATTTGTGGTGTTTCTTTGTTCTTTGAAGTTTAAATCTTTGCATTTCCTTACAGGTACAGTGGTAAAACTCAGAAGCAAATTATTGAATTTGTTCGTGAGAATTATGTAAAGCGTCAGACTTTCCAAAGGTAAGTACAGATATTTCTATATCTCAAACATTTTTTTGTTCATGCTTACATTTTGATTTTAAAATGAAGATCAAAATATGGATTAAAAGTCTGATGTTTTGAAGAAATCAATTCGGCAATTTTCCTTGTTTAAGGAATCCATATCAGGAGTCATTTTAATTATTACGTAAAATTGTGTGAATATATTTTGGTTTTCATGATTAATACTAAAATTTTTTCAATATATTTTTTTGTGTGTACTATTTTTAAGAATTATCTTTTATTCACATTATTGGTTGCTTTCAAATATTCGCATTTGTGATCTTTACAAATGCCATAAGGTTTTGATTTTTGTCATGTTTCCAGTATTTTTTGTATATTTTAATAATTTATCACTTAATCATATTCCATCGAACAAGCATCGCCATTAATTCACCAAAGGATGTTCTTTCATGACCATTTTTTATTTATTTTCAAAATATAGTCTTTACTCCACTACGAACTCAGAGATACTTGGCTACCGAAAAAAAAAAAATCTTGTTTGCTAATTTTATTCAAAATTTATATATTATCAAACATGCAACTCCACATGAAAAATATCAAAATATTGAACCCCTAACTAACTGACAGCCTTAGAAAAGAGAAGAGGATTTTACTAATTGGTTTAAATAACATATACCTTATATAACAATGCGCTAAAACATAAATTAATATAAACTGTATATTTTCTTTAATAATATTATTATCAACAATACTTTGGTTATTTTCCTTTGTAATCTTCATGTGCGTCTTACTACGTCTTACTTGATCTTTCCCGAACTAACCCTGTTAGAAACGAATTTGTTTGTTCGGCTTTATTTCAAAACTACTTCCTATTAGCATTTTTGTGTTTGGCATTCCCCCACTTAACTTATAAACTGTAAACACATCATCATAAATCATTTATTTCTAATATCATAACAAAAACTTAAAAGCTCATCTCACGGAGCACATACATTTTTATTTCTTTAAAGAACTCACCGTTAGCTTCTTAGAATAGAATTACTTTATGTGTAGTGGATTTTTTCTAACTGTTAATATTTATATATGTGTTAGAATAATAATTTACAAGTAGTTTAGAATCTTTGTCCCAAAGGTATCGCAACGGCAGTTTGCCTCAAAGTTCATCAAATGTTAAACCAACTATGGTTTCTTGTTTAAAACATTTATTTTTATCAGAAAACTTTTATCAGTAAATGCTCCGAAATGTTGATACAATGTATTCAAAGAGATACCGTTTCTTAATGCTGTTTCCGATTTATAAAGAACTTGTGAATAATGACAATATTTTTGTTTATCCAGTGATAGCTTTTTAATTTCTTTCGTAGTTAAGTCTAGTTTTTTATATGTCTGATATTATTCCTAGTATCACTTCTATTATATATAGATCAATAGCTGTGCGTTAGTTCTGTTACATCCGTGGAAGGATTAAGTTTCTGTAAATTTATTTTTGTATTTATTGTTGTAATGGTGTAAAACAGTACAATGATTGGTAGTTGCCTGGCCAAAATCCTTCAAGGGCTGTAACGCCAATTATTTATTTTTATTTTTTGTTAAAATTTTTATTTTTAAATTATACAAGAGATTTAACATATGAAGCGTTTAAAATAAAAAGCTTTTAAATTTTAAAAAGCTTATATAAGAAAAAACAATGAGTAAATGAGATGAAATCAATGATTGCAAATAAAACGAGGTATCCTCTTGTCTTTTCTTTTGCTGCAGGTCTCAGTCATTCCGGCAAGGGCCATTGAATGCTAGTAGCCGAAGTCAATCGCATACGTATGTGAATTCCAGCATTTCAGCCAATCCCCTTCTCCCAATTGACACTGGTTTGTATTTATTTTTTCTTTTAGTTTTTATTTCATTGATTTGTAGTGTTTTTATTATTAAATGTTATCAATAAGGTTTTTTGTTATTAATATATTTGCAGTATCCATAGCATTATATTCCTTAAAATAAATCTAATTTTCGCACTTGTGTAACTTTCAGCGGATTGGGATTATCGCAATCAATGCACCGGCTCGACGACGCCTTCTCAGACGAAGAAGGCAGTGGATACCTTGGATCGCCGACAAGACAATCCTACCGACCACATGCGTTCTCAAGTAAATAAGATTTTAATTTCAACAGTCCGTGGTACCATCTTAACGACATGTTTGAATATTCTTTCTCAGGTCACAGCAGCCCAGGTGGAGATCTATCAGACGAAGAACTATGCTCCGGAATCGCCAACCTCGGAGGTGGAACGGCAACACCACTCGGCAGCGGGTATGGACCAAATGAATTCGAACCGCTCTGTCTCACCTCAGGGTCCACAATCATGGACTTCACCCAGTCACAGCAGTCAACACAACAGTATGCGCGCCCAAGATCAGGCTCGTGCGCATCAAGGCGATCACAATTTAGGTATGTCCTTCTTTTCTACTCTATTTTCTCTTTGTCATCCCATCCTATTTTTAAAAAATTTCACATTTTACTTAATTTTTTAATTACAATATATTTTAATATTCTCTACTCTTATGATGCGAAATCAACCCATTTATTTTAGCATATAAAAAAATGTCCCTATCCAATTTTTGAAAGCACATAACATGCCTTGATAAGTTTTTACATTTATTTATGACGTCTTTTAGGTTCCGAAAAATACATATATCAAACTACGACATTGCGTTTATTTCGTTCTATTATGATAATTTCGTGATTCGTTTCGAATACGTTACGTTTAATTTAGATTTGAGTTACATTGTGTGATTATTTAATAGTGAAATGATTTCGTAATTAGTAAAAGTGCATTGAATTTGATTTGTGCATGATACGTTCATTTGAAGTCATCATTGATATCGTTTTGTTAATATCTTGGTTTGTATGAGAAGTCAGAAAGGCACAAGAAGCTGCTGAAAATACGAAAAAACAATAATAGTGGAATAACATAAATTTGTTTTCTTTCTTCTTCAATCGCCGACACAAACGCCACAACAACCACTTCATCAACATAGGTCTGAACCACTTGTCCCACTTATACAGCAACAGCACTCCTCGTCGAGTCTCAGTGGCATCCCAAGCGTATGTCCCTGCATCGCCGCCGCCGCAACAGCCGCTCATGCACATCAACAGCAGCAACAACAACACCATCACCTCCACCAACACAGTGGGTCTATCAGTGGATCTCAACAGCTCCATGGAATTGGAAATGCAGGAGGACTTGGAGGAGGAGGAGGAGGACTTAGTCGAGGAGGAAGCGGATTCGGACTTGACAACCTCTACCACCAATCGGGAGAATATGGTATTGGCAGTATCGGCGGTGGCGGATGCCCATCTTCGTCAGCTTCGGTCACAGGAGTCCCAATCGCAAACTGCCACCCCAGTCCATTATAGCAGTACCAATTATTCGATGTCTAAACAGTGCATGCTAAATAATAATAACTCAACCGAAACCGAGACCGACAATATAATCTACACGGACATCAACGACATCGGTCACTACAAATATCCCGATTTCCATAGTACTCCCAAAATGGAGAATAAAATCTCGAATAGTGAAACTTTAAATCTAAACGAACGCAACGACATTTACGCCACAGTCAATCGCAAAACCAAGTCCAAATCTCGAGAGAAACACTTGAGTGACGAGTTCTTAGACATGTCCATCATTCAGTATACACGTGCCAAACAGATGGGAATGCTCGATACAAGCCACCAGAATGGCTATGAGCCAGAACGTGGATTTTCCAATCTAAATTATCAGTATCACAATGACTTGAATCATCCATCGGATTCGTCCTCTTCCTACTTCGGCACTGGGTTCGGTACGAAGCGTACAAAATTAGTTCAATCTGAGAATTATCTCACTCCTTCGATGGATTCCCAGAGCTCGGTGTCGGGCATCGATGGGGGTGGAGGGGGTGGTGGTAATCCTCGTCACACACATTCCCTACCGCGAAATTCTGAACTTTCCGGTGTGGATTCAGTTGATTCGTACGACAGTCACTACATCACCCATCACTCATTGGCCAACTTACAGGGTGTCTCGAATGTTCCGCGCAATTTCGCGATGTACCGCAACGATAATAAGCCGATCAGTTCTGCCGACGAGCGAACTGAATCGCCCCTGGATCGTTTCAAGACATCCTCTGAGAAGCTGGAGTATGAACTCTCTTCGATGAATTTGTACTCGGCTGCTCAGTATAACAAAGAAGTGTGTGAGGTGGAGGAGAACATCTACGATCAAGTGGAGAAGGAGACCTGGCTGAAGAGCAGTTCATGCAAAGATCTCTATGATTTTTCCGCTTTCTATGAGAGCGAAAAATCAAGACCGATGACTGCCTTTGACAAAGAATTCCTCTCCTTGAATCGTATTGATTCTCCGATCACGCGATATGACGATTCGAGGCATTCCATGTATTTTACGAAAAATCATTCCATCGACGCTGCACAAGATTTCTCTCCCCTTCCCAATACCAAGGTGTACTCGTCTAGTTATCCCGGCAGTATCTACAACACTCAAAACAATCACCAAAAACGTGGCTATGGCCATCATATTGACATAACCGGATCCCAGGATGACATCTCGCACGACAGCTATGAGTTATTGGAAAAGTATGACATTGATTTCTTCATTGGGCGCCGCAAATCGGATGATCATATGCGATCGTGCTCCCTCGACTCGGGAAACTACATACCAAGCGATGATGAGTCCGTGTCGGAACAGCAAAAGTACCGATCGGCCATGGACGTGAAATGCAAGTCGGCGGTGGATATAATGAATGAAATCTGGGACTCTGAGGATCCCCGATACTTGCCGCGCGAGAAGTTGTGCGTCAAGTCGGACGGTAGTTTCTATAAGAAGGTCAAGGAAGCCTTGTCTCGCACCTCTAGTCAAGAGAGTCGAAGTGAACTCTATGAGACGAAAATATCTCGCAGTTCCGATTCGAGTAAGAAATCTCGTGATAGTCTCTACCACACTGATAGCAAAAAATCAAGGGAAACGACCAAGAGCAAGACTTCGGTGGCTTCAAGCCAAGATTCCAAAGAATCATTGGTTGGCGATTGTCTCACGCGCAACTATGAGATGCCTATGACCACGGGCAAGAAGGTGAAGCATATTTCCAAGAAAGAAAAGTATGAGAAATTCATTCAGTCCAGTCAGGATTCGAAGAGCGACTACTATGATGCTGTCGAAGGAGTCGAGAGCGATGCTTTGTATAGTCGGCCAAAGGTTAAGAGCCACGACTGTTTGTTGTCTGACACACATAGTTCGACGGCAAATAGTTCATTCTACGACAGTCGTGAAACATACTCCACCTTCCCCAGCAAGAAGTCACACAAAACCTCAAAGGTTCACTCGATCAGTTTGCAGAATGTCGAAATTGAGCGCAACGCAAAGTCCTTCGGGTCGAAGTCACCCGAATCGGCTACAACGCCTGCATCGGGCAAGATGCGCGAGGAGAAGGAGGTCCAAACATACGACTCCATCGATAAGACGCCGACCATCAAGAAAGGCGATTCGCAATCGAGCAAGATCATCGCTTTCCGCCGACGTTCCGACAGCGAAAACATATTTAGTTTCGATCAGGATCGCATCGAATGCATTCAGAACTACACGAAGGAGTGGGAGAATAAGTCGAAGGACGAGAAAACGAAAGCCAGTCCAGAGTATCCACTCACACCGGAACTTATCTCCGAGTTTGAGAAGCAACAGGCACGCGCAGTCACGCAGAAAATCACCAGAAAGGAAGAACTCATAGCCAAGACTCATTTCGAAGAGTACAATCCAATTCTTGTGCCTCTCAACTATTCACACGCCACTGTGGAGCGCACCAAAAGCGATCCAAACTCACTGGCCAATCGCGCACGTCTGGGCAGCAATTCTCGACGTCACGTTCTCATGCACCAGAAATCTATTGACTTGACGCCAGCCGACTCCAGTGACGAGGATTACATTTACAAACAGATCCCGAGTGCGCCTCCACTTTGCAAGGCGCACGGAAACTTCGAAATGCCCAAGTGTTACGATGCACCAATGACAGCTGGAGTGGAGATCCCGAAGGCAGGGTTCGAGTTACCCAAGAGTTTCTTCCGCGATTACGAGCGCAGAGTGTCCAAAATTCTCAAGGAAGACATTCCGTATGTTTTGCACAAGCGCCATGTGATGAATGGCACAGCTCCATCGCCAGGCGAAAAGAAACACACCAAACCGAAGAGTCCAAAATCACCCAAATCGCCGAAGTCACCAAAGTCTCCAAAATCGGAGGTTGCAAAAGTTACCACTGCAGCAACAAAAACCAGCGAATATTTACCTGACATCTTGGATAGCCTGCTGCCAGCAGAGAATAAAGATTTTCTCTTCACCCAAAATATTGATCTCTCCAAAGTGGATCCAATCACTCTGGAAGTCGACAAAACTATTCCAACGATTGAGTTGTCATCACCAAAGCGCGACATTACCAAACAGATGGATCCATCACTTCTTGAAAAACTAAACAAGAAATTGAGCCAGATTGAGAGCGATTCGGCCACGAGTTCTCGCACAGAAAGCATGCAGCAGCAGAAACACAACCTGGAACAAAAACAGAACGAGCTGATACAGAGTCTGCGCAAGGAATTAACGGCTCCATCCAGAAAAATACCCAAAGCTCGTATCATTCCGAAGACCAGACCATCGAACAAACCAAAGAAAGCCAAAACTCGCATCACTTCCTTCTCATCGGACGACGAGAGTCTCGACTCAGACGATGTCTTTGGTTCAGCGGAGGCCATACCTTCACGCCTCGAATTCTCGCCACCCCAGTCGAGGAAGGAAATCGAGCCGATTCTGCGGATAGAGCAAAGCAAATTAATTTCAGCAGCCTGGGGACGTGGTCAGACCATGAGCTCTACAGAGATTGAAGGATCTCCGCCGCAATGTCGCCGCCTGGCAGATCTGGAAAGTCGCTACCACACTCAAAAACTGGATCCATTGTATGCTAATGCGACCGAGCTGCGTCGCATATCCGAACGATCGATTTCCATTCCATCGTCGGAGGATGAGCCGCATGTTCCAGTGCGTCGCATGGACGAGTGCACCGGCGACTATCAACGCAACGAAAATATTCCGTCACCGATTTTGGAACACGCGGAATTTTTCCGAAGCAACGACGACATTTACGAAACTTGTCACGAGGAGAAGATAACTGAATCTGATATCGATTATACCCTGAAGAAGAAGACATCGCCGCATCGTTCGCACGAGGTGCCCAAGTCGAAGGCAAAGTTGATTGAGGAAATAATTGATTCCTCGATGGTGATGAGATCGAAGGGACACGCTCCGATACTTTTTGCCCACGCTAGACTTAATCTATCAGAGGGGTCTGTGTCGTTGCAACGGCAGAGAGCAACACAAGAATCGCCAACAGCTGAACGGCGTACAAAGAGTTTGGACACGCCGGTAATTTCATTGCACAAGTTACCTCCGATGAATGCGTTTTCGTCGAAGGACGATACTGTTGGATTCGAGGAAGAAGCAGAGATCTTGGAGGAGAAAACATTGGAGCGAGAGAACGCGGGCCAGCAGGAAGATGAGAGTGTCGACAGCATTCATTCGTGTGCCGGGTCCATCCCCACCCAGAGTAGCTATAACACGGCTCAAAAGGATTCTTTCCTCAACACAGTCACCATTGACTCCGAAGAAATGGAATTGTTGAACCAACTGAAATTCATCGAGAAGATTGCATTGCAGGGAGTGAAGATCAAAGATAAGAAAAAATCAAAAATGAAGTTGAGGAGTGGGGATCATTTGATTCTGGACATACCCAAATACCGATTCACCGATTGGTCACCATACAGTTCGGCCAACAGTTCGCGAAAAACCTCGCCTGGAGTTTCACGCGCCAGCAGTGTTGAGAGTACAGGAAAAGGTAAATTGAAGACAAGTCCGAAGTCTTCAGAAGCCCTCAAGATAAAAACGGGTATTTCACGCAGTCGACCTGAATCCAGACGCACAAGTATCGATGACATCAAATCAAAGGATGGTAAATCCAAAAAATCCAGCCCAAAAGAACGACCTCGATCGATAGAAACGCGTAGACTTAGCAAGGATAAAAGTAAGTCACAGGAGGAAACTGAAGCAGACGTAGCTAAACGTAAGGAACGACAGCAGAAACTCTATGAATCCGCCATGAAGCAGACCATTACCATGCTGAGTCCTGTCAAAGACACTCTACCACCGTTTCCGGTTCCAGAGGATAAAATATCCGTCAAAACGGATGGCGATAAAATTATTATCGAAACTGAATTCAAGAGCAAAGCCGAAGATCATGTATTGATTGCGAAAGCTCCACGAAAGTTGGACACATCATTGGTGAAATTCAGTCGAAGTTTCGACGAAGGTCGCAGTCAGGATAAACTTGACAAGGCCAATCGTAGTTTTGAGGATCGAAACAAGTCCTTTGAAGATTCCGAAAAATCGGATGCACCAGAGGATATGGTCATCAAATCACCGAAAAAGATTGCAAAAAGTCAGGAAATCAAGCAGAAAATCGAAGGAAACGTGGTGGCGCACAAGAAAATCGATGGAAAATCTAGTAGTTTGGAAAAACCTGCTGAACACCATGCCCTGGGCACTGATGCCAAGGCCAGAAGTCTTGATGACAAAGAGAAAATCACAAAATCCACCACCACGGACACCAAGAAACAGGAGGAAAAACCAATCATACGCAGTGCCATCGGAGATCGTCGAATGTTTGCACATCAATACAACGTGCAGGAGGACATCGACATGCAAGCTGTGATCTCAGAAAGACGATCATTGGAAATATTGAAACGCTCCTTGCCCTCGGAAGACACCAAGGACAGTGTGGATTCCGGCAGTCGTAAACCGTCAACTGCTGACAGTCTCGACTCATTTGTATCAGTCGACGATAGCCACTCGCCCCTAAGTAAGTCTCCCGTTCCAGCTGTTGAGGGCTATCCACATCGTGTTCCAACTATCGAATGTGAAGAGCCATCCATTGAGGAGGATGAAAACTCAAGTGAATGCCGTCACTTGAAGGTTTCGCGTTTGGACACCAATCGCTTGAGCTTAGATCGGAGCAGAAGTGATGAAACTGGTTCTTGGATGACAGTCGAATGCGATGAGTTTGTGGGCTCTGATACATCTGAAAATGAGCCGAGAACCTTGGAACCAGACCGTAATGTTTTAGAAACTCAAGCCACCTTGGAAGATGCCATTCCATTGGAGTACTCCAACTGTGCAACACCAACATCCGATTTGAACATCTTGGTGACACCGCCAAACACTAGTCCAATGGTTGAGAAGTCGGTGTTGGAGACATTTGAGAAGCACGCTGAACAGTCGGAAGCCAAAAGAAAGCACAGTCTGGAGAAGCAAAGCGAGAAATCCAAAAGTTCCGACTCATGGACCAGTGGTGAGAAGGATGTCAGCCCGAATCGTGGAGAACGTCAACAGGATTGGAGTTTATCCGTTAGCGGAGGAAAGGAAAAGAGTTCAGTTGATGAAGAATCAAGTGTCAGTTGTTCCATTGCTCGACCTCTCGGAATATCCCAAGACTTCGGGGACTTGGAGGAGAAAAAGTGTCTCGAATTGAAACAAAAAATGCTGAAATTGGAAGTAACCACTGCGAATGCGACGATTGATACGCCGACTATAAAAACCACATCACCAACGGCTTCTCCTGAGCCCAAAATTGTGATTAAAAAACCCACAACGCCCACTTTGGAGAAACAAAGTCCAATCGATCTGGGAAACAGTACCGAATCCTATCTGGATCCCATTGAGGAAAAAATAGCAAAGCTTCTGCAACGCACCGAAGACAGCGAATCGAGTTCTGGTGGTGGTACGAAGAAACCACCAAAGATTGAGAAGCCGGCACGGAATGGAAAGAGGTTGGGTTTAACCGCCTCCCCGAATGGCTCGGAAAAACCAGGAAAATCCGGAAGTAGTTCACAGGAGTCAAAGTCCAGTTTCGATTCAAAGGGATCCTTGAGTGTAGAATCGCGTGGTTCCTTCGAGACTGAAAGTAGTTCCGGATCGATGGGTGCTGCCCAAAGGCGCGGAGAATTACAACAAAAAGAACAACAGTCGACTTGGAAGCCATTTCCCATAGAAAGTTCTGGCAGCTCGAGTACTGACGACCCTTGGCACAACATCGATAACGATGGCTATGAACGCTATGATGCAAATAATCCCTTACGAGATTCTTCTGACAGCGACTTCAAAGAAGTGTCTCCTGAGGACCAAAAAGAAAGCGACACCAGCTTCCAAGACGAATTGAATGACTTCCCAGCAACATTCGGTTATCCCGCCATGACTAGTGCCCTGGGAGGTATTGGAGTTAATCCTACCGATATTATTGGGTACAGCACTGGGTTTACTTTGGGACGCACTCTTTCCAGAATCTCCGAACGAAGTACTGCTTCAGAGAAATCCAGCATGGAAGACGACGTCAGCAAGGCTTCCACTCACTCCGTCAGCATGCGAGACGAATCGGTGGGCTCCACAGACCATCAGCCCAGTCTCAGTTCGGACTCACGTAGCAACACCAATCTGGCTTATATTTCCGATGCGGACCGTCGAACTTCGGCTGAAATGCCCGAGATTCCTTGTGATTCCGCCACAGGAGATCGCCTCTCGAGCATTTGCAGTTCCAACGAACCGAAGTCACCAACTGTTGTCACTGGCCGGTTTTCCGTGACTCAGGTCGATGAGGAGCAAGGTGATGATATTGATAGACATACTCTGATGTGCCTCTCCAATGCCGGCAGCCAAGATTCTGAGGATTGGCCATTGCCGGAAATTCCATTCGATCATGTGCCCGTGAAACCAGTGGAGTCCATTTACTCCATGCCCGACTTGGACAAACCGGTGCCGAAAACGTTTTGCTGGAAGGCCAGCATGTCGTTCCAGACTTCGCAAGATTCCCAAGATTGGCCTTCACCACCTTCCAGTGCCATGGATCAACCGATTATAGTTGAGAGTATTGAAACTTACTACGCCACCGAAGCGCAGAGTGCCGATCAAGTCATGGTCGAGTCGTTTACAGCGACTGATCATACAGAGGACGAGGAGATTCCCTCTCAGGGTGAGGATTACTCCACTTGTCCTCCAGATGTGGCAAAGGTTCTACCATACGAAGACACAGCCTACCTGATGTCTTCAGCTTTCGAAGATCAACCATTCGGTGGCGATGATTTGCAGAACGACACTCCTACATGCTTGAGTTCCACTTTGAGTGCGGCATCATGTCTGTCCTCGTCTTTCACTGTCACATGCTCCTCGTCACAGACGTCACAGCAAGGCCCAACGTTGGTGAAGGACTCTAGCTCAGAGTCGGTAATTATATCACAACCAACTCGATCGCCTGCAACTCGTAGTCCCATTTCGGAAGACGAGCTCTTCTCGAACGATGACGTTTTTATGCCGGGCACCGTGAAATTGCAGTTGTCACCAGACGAAAGTCGCACAACCGAGTATTTGCGTAAACTTTCGAGAGGATCGAACAACTCAGACACATCCATTGATGACATTCTCTCCACGTCGGGTGGAACTTTCATGGACGACCAAACGACGGTTCGACGCAACTATGAGCCACGTCTGAGTACCGGTTCGTGCAAGAAGTGCAGTCATTCCAGTCACTCCGAGGAGGAAACCAGTTCACTTGGCACCGATCTCGATGGCACTGTCCGCATGGGTTTGCAACAGAAGAAATGCACTCATAGTTCGCACTCTGAGGACACGTCTATCGGATTGAGCATCTCGGAATGGTCGACTGGGACGAACACGGTGAGACAGTATGCAAATCTCTCCGGATCGGACAGCTTGTCGGCCGTGTCGACCCACTCATGTGCCAAGAGCGAAAAGTCCAACCACACCAAGTCCAGCGTGAGTTCGATCAACAAATCAGCAGAGAGTTTGAATGAACAAAGTGGAAGTTTTTCAAATAAATTCTCTGGGGACAATGGATCTTCTGATGGTCTGCGATACGACATTCTCTCCAACTCGGAAACCGATAAAATGTCCGAGACTACATCGGCCACAAAGAGTGATGACACCACGCTAACTCTCACGGAAATGGCTCACACCATCACGGAGTGGTCGACTTCGAGCAGTCGAACGTTGGTTGCCGCAGCCACGGGAGAAGGAGCCCAACAATCGGGAAATGAACAGCGCGGCAACCGCCGTGGAAGCATTATAGAGTATGTGCCATTAAAACAACCTCGTGTTGTGTCCAAGAAGTCGCCGACTGAGGAAAACCGAACTTCGATGCCACAAATTCATCGCAAGAACGGTGGTAATGGAAGCAATCGTACCAGCAACGAGGACCTAACCCAAAGAACATCACCTCCGAAGAACGGAGAGCCCGGACGACAAGTTCATCCACGCTTGAGCAACTTGGCGGAGAAGGAAAACACTGCAGATGGTGGTGGTGCAGCTCGAAAACGACGCTCCTTGGAGATGATGTCGAAACTTTACCAAAGTCAAGATCTATCGTCGGAGAGTGAGGGTCCTTTTGTGGAACGACTCTATGCGCCCAGCGAGAAATTCGCCGAACGCTATCAGAGCCAAGAGTTTGTGCCTCTGCACATGCAGTCGCCGGCTAATAAGCCACAAGTGCAGTCAAAACCTAAACCTCCGCCACCGACAAAACCAAAGCCGCAAGTGACACGACCAGTCATGCAAGCACTCCTCAAACACATGAAAGCTGCTGCCAACGAGGAAAAAGTCAACGAATCTTCGTCTCCAGTGGAGGCTGCTAAAAAACCTGACATCAATAATTCACCAGAAATCGCTGGCTCTGAAATCAGTATAACATCAGCCGACTCCAGTTTTCCGCAGTCAATCGGCCAGCCCCCGATGAAAACATTGGCCAAACATCATAGCTATGATGACAAAACTCTTTCTAGGTCGCAAATACGCGAATACAAAAATAACAAATTGAGACAATCAAACTCTTTTCACGAGCACTTGCTCACTTCGTCACAACAATCGTCACAGGAATCGGTGCCACCTCGTATCGATGAGGAGTCCTCACAGGGGGGTGGAGGTGGCGCCAGTGGCACCTCATCGGCCACAACAACAACGACAACCATATACAGCGAAAACACAACGAGCACCGAAACTTCATCTCCAATGCTGCCACATCGTGCCGATAAATTAATCAAATGCTCCCCGTACTATTCGAGTAGCCTCAGCTCTGAGTCACCGCCGAATCAACTCATACAGAAGCCACCACGGAAGACCTCTATCACTCGGACCAATGTGATAAAGAGTCCTCCCAGCGGCAACGATACCGACAGCTCGATGGACATACGAGCTCAGGATCCGAAATTGAGAAGTCGTGGCTACCGCAAGAAGCGCCAAGTGACCACCAAACGCATGCGATCCACTGACCGAACTCTTGTCGAGCAGGAGAGCTCCGAATGTTCTGAGGGTTATTTGCCCGAAATAGATTCGTGTAGTTCCGATCCATCGTACAGACCAGAGGATCAGTATTTGGAGTTCGATGAAGAACTAGAGCATGAGCAGGAAACAGACGAATATGACGACTATCCACATTACGCAGGCTCGGCTTATGCTTCATCCTCTAGCAAATTCGAAAGTCTCGACATGTCGGACAACGTCGACGAAATGGGTTTTCCCAAATACGACCGTCTCAGTCATATTACCAATCCCATGTACCAACCAATACCGCACACCACGCCCTCTACATCAACATCACCGTCATGTAGTAAACCGGCACCAGCCAACCACCCGATGCCGCCGGCTACGGGACAACCAGTGAAGCCCGCACGAACACGGAAACGACAATTGAAGCGCGAGGAATCGATTGCCGGTGCAAGTTCATCGGGCAGTCAGTATCATGGTCGAGCTTACTGCAATCCGGAGGAGAGCGAGGTGGAGTCCAAAGCAGGCTTATCAGATGATTTGGCCAATTCCAGTGAAGATAGCAATGGCTTTGTGCAAGCCACCGGCACCATCCGACGTTATGCGGCGGAATCGGTAAGACAACCACATACGGCTGATATAGAACTACCCTACCCAGATTTTCTTTCCGACTACGAAAACGAACCGTTTGAATATGAGCGCTTTTCGTGTGGTCTGGATATTAGAGTCGATCCGCCACCGAAGTTCAACGACTCGGATGAATTGAGTGATCAGTAAGTGATGGTAATGAAATGAGAATATCCACATAGCGTATATCGACCTACATAAAGTTGTTGTATTACCGAATCGTAGCCGAACTGCTAATTTATGCAATAACTACACAGATCCAATACGAAAATGTTCTCAAAATATTGTAACACGACTCACGCTTCACAGATGAGCTTATAATAATTGTTTGTGAATAATTATAAGAGATTTTAAGTCATTCCCTTTTTCAATACGACACACAATCTTCTTCGAATCCATCTATTTTAATTGAGACTGAGACCGTTTTCTTTAAACTGAATTCCCCGAACGCCAATGCAAATTTTATGAACATTAATTTTCCTACCCAAAACAATAATGTTGAATAACGAAAATAAAATCTATACAGCACAAGACAAAACTAAAAATGTAGTTTAAAAAACCGAGATGGTTGAGTTATTATCTCAGATATTGAAAGAAATATATTACAATTTATGCACTGTTTACTCATCGAATAATTATTATAAAACATATTAACGAATAGACACTTAGATAAAATTACAAAATTCTGGGAGTGTTCATCATGCAATACAAGTACTTGACATTCCCATGCGATGATTCTCATATTCGAATTATTACGACGCAAGGATTTCCGAACGGTTTTTAAAATAAGTTACATTTCGATTTTACTTGTTTATGATTACAGTTTTACATACATAATTTCTGAACTTTAAGTTTTGAGAAATAATTATAAGACAATAAAATTGTTTGTTGTTTTATGTTCATAGATTGCGATTGCATAAAAATTTCGAATCTACCATTTAGGAATTTATCAGCTCTTAATTTGCGATTTACCTGAAAATGTATTAAAAAGTGATAAATACTCACTAAGGATGAGGCCAAGAATAGAGTGTGCCAATAAGATTGAATATTACTCATATACACCAGTTAATGATGCCAGCAGTTTATTTATGGGACTTATTTCACAATATCTTCCAATGTCTTCTTTCTTTTTGAAGTGTATACAAAAATCTTAAGTGTATAATTTTCACCCCATACTAGTCAATAAGAATTTAATATATATATATATTTGCCAACAAGCATTTATTAAATCTAACATTTAAAACCAATACACAAAATCAAAATTTAATTAAAGAAAACATAAAAGAAAATTAATACAAAGCAACTATGAGGAATCAAAAGCAAAGAAACAACACTTTCGAATTAATTTAGAAACATTGCGACAAACACGAATATTTATTAGCGATAGTTTAGTGAGATTATGTGCCATGTTAATAAAGAGAAGAATAAGTGAATGTAGTCAATGATGATGGGGCGGGGTCTATTAGGCTTATGTGCCAGATTATGCATGTTAAGTTTGTCTTTATGACGAAACCCAAACACTAAGCGTGTATCTCTATGATTAAAATGAATCTAGCAGATAATCATTAGAACTATTTTAAGGACGATCATCAGAGAATTAAAATGTATTTTACTTTCATGCTTTTATTACCAAAATGAGAGTTTAGTCAAAATTTGCCAATTGTTTAATTTGCAATCAAATTACTTCCGTTTACAATTGAAATTAATCAAAATTTTTAAATCAAACTTCAGTTGTATATTTATGTGTAGGTTTTGTAATGTGATGTAATTGTTGTTGTCGGTATAAGTTGCGCAATCAAATTGAACTTGTTTATGTATCTATGTTACCTTTGAATAGATTTAGATCTGAACGAACGACGATTTTGTTTACAGACTTTTAATTCTAGGAAAATTGAATGGTTTTATTATATTTCGATTTGTGTAATTTTGATTCATTCAAAAATATACAAAATCACAGTGTTGCAGAAGTAAACATGTAATATTGGATATAAGAAATATAAAACGTTTACGAATACAAACAAACAAACAAACAAACAAAAAAAATTATAAAAACTCGTTAGTCTTTGAAAAAATATATAAATAGTGTAGGATGTAAGTTCAACTGTCTTTAAAGAAATAAACCAATGAACATGTGTTATTGAAATCAATTTTAAACAAATAAATACACAAGAAATAAATCAATTCAGAGAAATCAATAAAAATATTAATCCTACTTTGGTCGTCTTTTATTTCTCGTCTCTTTCTTGAGTGTGTGTGCATGCGAAATTCTCTACTAACAATCTTTTAAATATTCATGCCTTCCCATAAAAATAAGATAAGATGGTCGCCATGGCGAACAAGGATATCAAATTGGAGTTTTCCATACACTAATAACAGTAAAATGTGAACCTAAAAAAAGATCCAAAGGGGGCGAACGATGATTGATATCAAGAGCAATTTATCTTTATGGAATGTCTTTGTTTTTTTTTTCAATTTTTACAGATGTTTATCATGGCATAAACGGCAACATGTCCTTGGATCGACGAGGAGAGGTCGTCACTCCGCCAAGTCGTTACGATCTGACCTTGGGCTCCGACAAATCGTCCTCGCTGTCGCGTTCGGAGGCCGGCACCTACGACGTCATTCAAGCGGAAATACAGCACGCCAAACGACACGAGTTGGCGACAGGCGTAGCCGCCAATAATAATAACAACAACAACAATGGCCCGGGGGCCGCCTCCAACGCGCAGGATGCCGAGGCTGAAGCAAGAAAACGAGTAAGTACATGGTGTACATATAGAACGACTTTCAAATAGGGTTTACCTAATGAAACACTAACTCTCTCTCTCAGAAATGGCCAACCGAAAAATCGTACTTCCTAGCAAAGGAATTGCTTATGACGGAACGTACTTACAAAAAGGATTTGGACATATTGAATACATCCTTCCGTCAGGAGTTGTCCGTCGAGGATGTGGAGAACTTGCAGCCTCTCTTCGAGATGCTCGATTCGTTGGCGCAGCATCACAGCACATTCCTGCGCGACATCGAGCATCGCATGGTGCTCTGGGAGGGGCGTGGCACCCACGATACTCATCGCATCGGCGATGTGATGATGAGGAACATCGCTGCGCTGCCCATCTACGATGAATACGTGCAATCGCACATCGAAATCTTGCACTGTTTGAACGAAATGTTCGAGACAGACAATCGCTTCCAGCAAATCTACAAAGACTTTGAGCAGCAGAAAGTTTGCTATTTGCCAATTGGAGAATTGCTGCTCAAGCCGCTGAGTCGCTTGCTGCACTATCAGTTGATATTGGAGCGTAAGTGTTTGCAACATGTTATACACCAAAAGTTATTATAATCTCTTTTTTCTAGGCCTCTGCGATTTCTATACCGAAGAACACATCGATTACGCCGACTGCCAGGGCGTCTTTCACATTCTCATCCGTACGACGAAACATATACGCGAGCAACTGCCCGAATCGGAGAATTTCGTGCAGTTGTGCGAGTTGCAGCGCGACATCAGCGGCTTCGACCAGCTTGTCCAGAACCAACGCAGACTGATACGCCAAGGCTGTCTTCTGAAACATTCCAAACGCGGCTTGCAACAACGCATGTTCTTTCTCTTCTCGGACATTTTAATCTACGGCACCAAGTCGCCGATCGATCAATCCTTCCGCATCCTGGGACATGTCCCGGTGCGTTCACTGCTCACGGAAAATGCCGAGCACAACACTTTCTCTATATTTGGCGGCCACAGTGCGATCACGGTCAGCGCTGGCACCACGGCCGAGAAGACACTTTGGCTGGCTGAGTTGTCCAAGGCCGCCGTGGATATCAAGAATAAGCCGCCGACGCAGTTGACGCTGACCTCTTTGAAGAATTGCAGTGAGTATAACTATATTTTGTGTAGCATTTAGAACTTAGGGGCTAGTTGAATATGCTTAAGTGCATGTATTTTAAAATATCGAAAACTTATTTCTATGACTCGCAAGAAAAGAAAGATGCAATAACACCCTGTGAGTAGCCTGATCTGATCTCTATGCTGTCTGAATGAAAATCGTTTTTTAATTCGAAATCATCCTCATAAGCAATTGCATTTTTCATTTTTCCAACACAGGTTCGTCCGAGGAGGGTCTCGATATGTGCGGTCTCACAAACGGCAACGCCAACCACGCCAACACACAGCAGCAACAACAATTGCAAAATACACAAAACAAAACGCCACCCTCGCGCAGCAACACAGCGCTCCACGTTTGCTGGCATCGTGGCGCCACCGTCGGTTTGGGCGATCATCTCATCGGCGCTGAGAACCAATTGTCCGGCTATTTGTTGCGTAAATTCAAGAACAGCTCCGGCTGGCAAAAACTCTGGGTTGTATTCACCTCGTTCTGCTTGTATTTCTACAAGAGTTATCAGGACGAATTCGCCCTGGCCAGTTTGCCGCTGTTGGGTTACTCGGTGGGGCCACCGGGACACCAAGATACTGTGCAAAAGGAGTTTGTTTTCAAGTTATCGTTCAAGAACCACGTATACTTCTTCCGCGCCGAAAGCCTACAAACCTACAACAGGTAGATCGATCACAAAATACATCGATGTGAACACAACTGTAATATTTTGTTCTTTTCTTTAGATGGCTGGAAGTTTTGCGCAGTACTACACAAACACAGGACTTTAAGAACATTCACGTTACTAATGGAGTTAACAATTGAGTGATCGGTATTACCTTAAAGAAGGTACATTTGGGAATTGGTATTCAAACACATTCACCCCAAGAATCCAAGGATCGAACACTCTATGGAGTCTGTAAAACCACTTTGAAAGTGCCTTCAAGTATTTTCTTCTACATCTATTTACATGTAGTCTCACTATTATTTCCACGTTTTCCAATTTCTTATTTAACGATTGACTAAAGTATATATGTTTTTATAAGAATTATTCTACATTATCAATATAGAATATAGAATAGTCTTCTTGAGAAATACATTTCTTTAATTTAGCGTCTTGTCCTATTTGTAAATATTTTCAATATTAAAAATTTGTCTAAAATATATTAAGTATTATTTTTTAAAAGAAAACATTTATAAATGCATTTACACAGACATACGAAAATTATACACACCCGTTGTTGCCTTTAACCGATTTGGGAATTGTAATTATATAAACATTTATATATATATTTTTATATATGTGTTACCTGTATTTAACACTATTATGAACGAAAAAAAAAAATCAATATATTTTATAAAATAAACAAGTAATACCAAAACCGATCGTTTTCTTCTTTACAATTCCATAAAACACATTTCAGCGAAGGAGAAGGAGGTCAATAACAAACAAGAATCGAAAGTGAGTCGGACGTGCTGACAATGACAAAGAGCTGCTTGTGCTTTTATGGTAGTAGTGAAACCCGATTTCCCTTCCTTAGAAATGAAACAGTGTATTGCGAATTAGTTATATTCCTTATATTTTATTAATATTAATAGTATTTAATTACATTTATAATAATTAATATTCTTCATGTTGTTGATTCTTTTTCATTACTTATACTTAAGGGGATTTCATTGTTTTGTTTTATTTTCTTTTTTTGACCAATTACAAAATATTCAGCATTTCTTGAAGAAAAAACGAGTAGCTATAAAATAAGCCGGCATTGCAGTAGAAATGGTAGACTATAGATAAGATTGATTTTAACATAATATAGAAAAATAAAAACAACGAAGCGGCTAACTTTTCCGATTCTCGGTTTTATAAAATGAAAAATGATAAACAAAAACGTTTTTATTAGAAAGTTTAAATAGTTTACGTATGAAAAATGAAGGAAACTTTTGCCATAAACTCTAGATTAACAATATTGGGCAGAACGATTTAATTGAAAATATATATATTTCGGCGTTTTGTCTAACTTTCAGTTAGGAAACTACACATGTTTACAGAACATGCACGTGTAAGTGTTGTTCATAAATAGAAAATAAATATGCGCCCGTGTGTGAGGGTGTTGAGTTACATACATACAACAATGTATTGGTTTCTTCTTTTTAGTTAGTTTCACGTCCAAACTCTGAACTGGTTTAAAGATAATTAAACTAGGATATTTTGCTGATGACATTAAAACCGATTTCAGTATTCTAGGAAACACCGTTTGCATTCTTTAGTTTTCTTAGTTCTATTTTCCGAAATTCCACATCAAACATGCGTACATTGATTTATATGTATGTGTATGCTAGCTTTGTTATTTCAAATGATGTTAATCTTTTTTATCAAATTTTTAAGGTACACATATCGTATTGGTTTTCTTCTCTGGTTTTTAAATAATTTAAATTTATATTAAATAGGGTTTTGTGTATTAAGTTAAAACTTTTCTTCATCAATATTGAAATTTTTGCATTGTTTTATTTGCTTTTTTACTTGGATTTAATTATATTAATAATTATTTTGTTTTGCCATAAAATTTTATCTATTAATATATAATTTTATTGTGAGTTTTTTATTTATTGTTGCCGCCTTGTATACTACTGTTGTCGTTTAAATTTGGTTGATGCTTTTATTCCTATTCTTACAAAGCCAATGTTGCTAACAGCATTTCTTTATTGGCAAACAAACGATGTAATTGGAAAAAAGTATGTGTGACTCTGTATCTATGGTTGTAAATGTTGGTTGTGGTTTCAGAGAAAAAACTGATTTTCTAGTACATTATTATTTTTTTTTTTTTTGATGTTGTTTATTATAAGCATTTAATAATATTCTGGATTTTCTCTTCATTTTCTTTTTTGTTTTGTGTCTAATAAAACATTGTTGATGCGGTTATATTTGTGGCGGATGGCTAATCAATGAAACTTTGTTCCACACAAGCTTTCACTCGTTTCTCGTATTCACGGCGATTCTCTTTGTATAGTTGAGCAGCTGTTGAGTTAGCTGGTGAATTTGGATTTGGATCACTCAATAGAGACTGCAAAATAAAAAGAATTCGATAAAAATAATTCTACAATGTGTTGTTTACTATGGAAACCCACCTGTATAGAAGTTAAAATAGCCGAAACATCGTATGTAGGGCTCCACCTATTCTGCAAGATGTCCAAGCAAATGCCACCATCTGCATACACATTTGGATGAAATACTTTCGATACAAATCTAACTGTTGGCGGCTTATTTGGATATTCTTCCGTAAATTCTATTGTTAATTTGAAGGTACCATCCTCGAAAGGTGTATCATGTGGACCGAAAATCACAGCATTCCAAATCATAATATTATTATCTGTAGGCGCACCAGAAACTCCAGTTGGTGGATCTTCTTGAAGTCTGTAAGTAAAAGAAAAGTAGAATCAGAAATATATTCCAAATTATATTTTGGAACCCGACATATTTTATCGATTACTACAGATAAAATACATGAGCGCAGTTTTTCCATTTAATTTTTATGACCTCATTTCGATGTTTAAATCATCTTTTAAGAAATGATGAAATACTTGCTTTCAATAAAAATAGATGCAGATATAAAAAATAAAACTAAATGAAGAGAAACAGGTCCGCCCAATCTTGGAACCTAAGTGCAGAGAATAATTCAATAGTCACTTGAAATCGTTATTTATTCCTTCTCAGTCGTCATATATTAATATTTTACAAAATAACTTCTCTATATAGATTACCTCCCCTGTTCTTTTCATAATTTAAATATGTAAATAAAAATAGGCATTGTCTAAAAATAGTTCAATAAATCGAAGTACTACGAGAAGTCTGATGTATTACTGTTGCAGCAAACAACACAACAGCAATCAATACCAGACCTGAAGACGGTTTCTCGAAATCTGAGAAGAAAATATTCTAAATTGCGTGTTTCCACATAAACTTGTGCTTCTTATAAGAAACGCCAAAGCATGACAAGAATTAAAATTGGAACAGAAATGCAGAATTGTAGACTGGTTTTGGGTGCCAAATGAATTTTCATTGTCATTGCAAATACGAGTGCGAGGAAAATTCATTAAAAACGGGTGAGAGACGCAGTGAACGAGAGATATTTACGAAACAACAAGCAGCAGCTGAGTGAGTGCGCTGAGTATTAACAATAGAAAACCAACGCCAAAGAAGAACTCTGAAAAAATGCAAATAAAATAAATTCTAAAAGAAAACAAGGAAATTATAAAACGTAGACGCTTTGCAATTTTTATGATAGAAACACAAAACATGACTAACAAACACTCATTCACAATGATAGATAGATAACCCAGAATAGAGGAGGTGGGTAAATGATGCAATTGCCAATGTGCTTTATGGCTTTCGGCGAACCCCAGATACTGGCAAGACGCGCTCGTTCATATACTAAATATTTTAGGAATATTTTCGAATATTTAATTGTCGCAAGTTTTAGAGGAATCACTGTAGTCAATGAACCAACAAATGGGTCATGTCTAGCTTTCTTTCCTTCGGCAGAATAAAGCGCAATAATTCGACTGATTCAGAATTTTCCGCTGGTTGCAAAAAAATGTTTATATTCCAGAAATTTTGTGAGTGGGTGAGTTTCAGCGAAATGCGTGATTATCTCGAATATAATTTGTTTATATCAAGATTGTTGACATGACTTGAACGCTTTCGAGCGGATTGAACTCTTTTTTTTTAAATGCTTCGATTAAAGGTGGTGAAGGGTATAATTTGTCAGGGAATTTGCATTTGAATTTCTCCAACTCATTTCGATTTCAATCGATTTCTATGTGGAGGGTAATGTTTTTTTTTTTCGACTGAAAGACATTTATGGAAACATAAATTGACCATGAGAAAAAACTAACAAAAATCCTTGGCATTTTGTTCGAAAAGCCTTGAACCAAGGACAGCAGAAAACATGAAGGTCTTAATATCGAAGAACGAGTAGAGAGGGTGGAAAGGAGCAAAATGTGAAAAGGAAAAAAAAGAAAAGAAAAGTGATGGCGAAGGCCAACTGAAATAACAACGAATAAAATAGTGCAGGGAAAATTTTTTCGATTTGGGGAGAGATAATAACATGGCGAGTGATGATGATCAGCGATTGCCTCGGGTTGGGAAATATACAAAGCTCGGTCGGTATGTCATCGTTTTAACAATTTCGCCAAGAGTTTAAAGACCATGTTTTTCTGCCGACCGACGCTGGTATGAGTCAACTACGCAACAAAGCGAGCGAGCACACATACGCAGGGTGCTCCGCTGACAGCAGCAGCTAGTGAGCCCCACCAATCAGCAAGATTTCCAAACTTTTCCTCTTTGGTGTATATTATCGGATGACTTTTACCTCTTATTCTCAGTCTCAGTCAGTATAGTTCTTGCCCAAAAATTTTTTGGCAACGAAATTTCGGGAAGCAATCAAAAAATTTGTCTTCTTCTTCTTGCCCACAATTTCCACGTAACTTTCCGTTAAGTATTGGTGTATTTAGTTTTTTTCTTCTGTCTTTTTTTTGCAAAATTCAGCAGTCTCCTTCCTCGTCTCTTACCTTTTAAAATCTCTCATCAAACGTCTGCGAGCGGGTGTCGACATTTTCTTAAATTTCTGTGTTCCTTGCTGGTTTGATTTTCAGCTTAAGTTAATTAAATTTCAACTTGAGGCAATAATTTTTCACAAATTCGAAACTTTTCTTCGTTCCTCCTTATTTTTTACGTTTTCAATCTTCTCTTCTTCTGCTTCTTCTTCCACGACTTTTTCTGCGCACACGAACGAAATTTAACTAAAGTCGTTCGACAAGCAGGGTTGTCGAAGTCTCACCACTTCAATCCGAAAAAAAAACACTTCAATTATCGCAGCAGATCCTAATACTAAACTGGAAATGTAGCAAAATTCAAGCGGCGGTTAGCATAACTAGGAACGATGACGAACCAACGAAAGAACGAATCAGAAAAGGAACGTATGCGCGAGCGAGACAAACGGTGCAGACAAAATAGAACGAAACTTGAAATTCCTTCGCCAACTGACAGCGGATGAAATGCGACGAATATAATTCGTGTGTAAGCAGCTGTTTTCGTCAATTTAAATGAAGAGCGCCAATTTATTTCAGGAGAACTTTGGATGTCTCTTTCACACTTGCTGTGCTATTGCAATGGATCTAGATTTACGTATTTGTTTTTTTTTGTTATTGCTTATTTTTTAAGAAGATTCTACTACACGTAATTTATTTGCCAATAAAAAACCGATTTTTATGAATATTATTGGTTATCAAAAGACACATACAAACAATTATTCACGCACAAAATTCTCTCAATAATTTTTCACAATATAACCAAACTCTTCTAGATTTGTCGAGAGAAACACAGTGGAATATTTTTTTCAAAATTATAGAATTCAGAATTTTTTAGAATCTTGCTAGAAATAAATTTAGATATAGGGACAACAAAAAATATTAATTTCCAATTCGAATCATTTAACCCTATCCTTGTTGGGTACAACATATCTTTGTCTTTATTTAGGTTCGATTGTGTTGTATAGGGTAAATAGGGGAAAGTGCTACAAATTAAAAATAATCTTTTATTTTTCTAAAATTCGAAATTAAAAAATTGTATATTTATCAATTAATAAAATATATATATTTAAAACAAATATTACTTTTCTACATATCAATAAGATTTTATCTAAAACTTCCAGTGCAATATGGACTGATTTCTTATGTGGACGGAATGTATTAGTCTTTCCTATATTTCGTATATAGAAATATATGTATAGAAATTGTAAAATACTTAATCTAAATGCATAGAAGAGAAATGCATAAATATTCGAAATTATTTTGAAGCTGTGCTAATTAGGTCAGTTGGAAATATTCGTTGAAAATAAAAGATTATTTATGAAGGCATCTTTAAGGCATCAACAACTCAATGTTGGGATTTTGTAGTTCTAAAAATATTTGATATTGCGAAAACACGCACAGCCAACAGTAAATCTGTAAGGAACAAACACAATTAGATAGAACATTTGTTTTCTTTTTGTGAAACTCACGTTGTATGCAGTCCAGAAAAAGTCCAGAATGGCGGAAAATGTTTGCTCCAGCTACAAAAAATATACACATAATCATATAATTTGATATTTTAATATATAATTTTTCCATTAAGAACTCACATAAATATAATAACCACCAATCAACCAGAGTCCAAACACGAATTGGAAAAGTATGCCCAGTCCAGCCAAGATTAACCACGGCAGGAGCCAACCACGTGTGCTAGAAATATTCAAATAATACAAAAAATAACAGAGCCCTTTGCTTTGCTGCTCATCTAATCAAACCTAATTTTAATGCCATAGTATATCAAGTATGATGCAATAATCAAGAGAAGGAAGTAGAATATAAAGATGCCGCCGACCACAGGCATCGACGTGCGAATATCCGTCTCAAAAAGCGGCGAGTAGAGTTGGGCCGATTCGCCTCCATTCAGCATATAGCAAATCTACAAAGACCACCAGAGTTAGCTATCAATTGAAGAGCGTAAACTGTAATATTTACCAAAGTAATAAACACCACGGAGAGGGCAGAAGTATAAACGGCGACGGCGTAGCTGCCAGCGCGAACCGTATTCGACCAGATAAAGGGCGACCAACAAGAGCTCAAGACGACCATTTTGCTGGAAAACACGAAAAACTTTTCATTTAGAAAACATCGATTAATTTGAAGAAAAACTGAATAAGAAATCACTCAGAACAATTTGCTGCTTGTCTCATCTAGCGACGCACGCACGCAGCGGCAGCAGCGACTCACGACAGCGCAAGTGTCACGCCCAAAATGCATTCCACCGTTTTGAGTTAAAATACCTTTAAATCTTCAGTCAAACATACCAAAATATTCCGTTCCTCTTTTCGCACTAACTTGTTTACACTTCTTCGATGAGATTAGTTTTTAATTTAATAGTTATTTTGATGAAAACATAAACAAATTATAAAAAACACATCCACCGATGCACAATCAAAATAATTAAAAAAACACTGATGAGCAACTGTCAAATGCTATGACACCAGGGTTGTCGAATACACTTTATTCGAAATGTTTCTCACTTCACTTTTTCATCAAAACACTCCACCCACTTAATTTTCACCATTTCCAGGGTTGCTACACGAAATCGGGACCCCCAAAAATCGCCCCGAAAATAACAAAAACTTTTGTCCGAACGGAGCTGAACAATTTGACGAAAGGATTTGAAGTACGTTCTGGAAGTGGGATGCTGCCCATTCCGTTTCAGGGATGGGCAGCACTGGCGCTGTCGAAAGCTATCGCTGTGACTTGGCAGCACTTGACGAATTTTGAAAAATCGCGAAACGAATACAGGGACGCGATACACCTATGTGACTGTGTGTGTGTTCACGAGCGACGTACGTGAGACCGCTGTCATTCGCGTTTTTTATGTGTGGTCGTGCTTGGCTTGGTTGCTGCAGCTCGCTTGTGATTATCGAATCCAAATAAAGAAAAACGGAAAACGACGCTGCCGCTGCGGCCATTGTTTGTGAAAAATTAATTGAAAAACTACGCTGAAGCGGAGAGGAGTGCATTTGAGCGGTTAATTGTGGTGAAAATTGTAGAAAAAAATAGCGAAATTTTTGGTTTTCGTTCTTTTTCGATCATTTGCGTATTGAATCGCAATTATAATTAGGCACTACTTTATAGTGAAAAACTGTATACGGCGAAAAACAAGCGCAAAGCAAAAACGGCAAAGCACGGGCATCCACCAGAAACATGGAAGATCTTAAAAAGCGCGGACGTCCCTCGTTCAAGCTCAGCGGCGACGAGAGCAGCGGCGAGGGCGGCGGTTTAGCAACCGGCGGCACCAGCACGCCGCCAAAAAAGCGCGGTCGTCCCGCCAATCCCGACAAGGTGAAGAAGTCGCCCAGCGGACGCGGTCGCGGCCGGCCGGCAAAGTATCCGACAGCGTCGCTGGCATCGAAACCAAACGCCGGCGGCGATAGCGGCGAGGATGGCGCGCCAACCAACGGCGAGGCCACGGTCACAGTGTCCGCGGGCCGTGGACGCCCGCCGAAGAAGAACAAACTGAAGATCGAAGCCACTGGCAAGGGACGCGGTCGCCCGAAGAATCCACCGAAATCCGACCAGGACGATGACGACGACGAGGACGATGATATGCTCGACAACGAGTCCATGGACGACACTGAGAAGCCCGAAGCCTCACCACAGAAGGTACCCGGTAAGCGTGGTCGCCCGCCAGGCAGCAAAAAGAAGGCAAAGCGAGGACCCGGACGACCGCCAAAAGTCGTCCACAGCGATGACGATGCTGATGAAGGTGAGTTAAACATAATTGCTTTTCTGTAATGGCGTCGTAATGAACTATTGTGAATTTTTGCAGCTTCTGATGACGAGGAGAAACCACAGCCAGAGCGAAAGCCTCTTGGTCGTCCCCCATCTGGCGGCACCAAGTTGAACATTGTGGCTACCGGGCGTGGAAAGGGGCGTCCCAAGAAGAGCGTTGCGGCAAGGCGCGCACTAGAGGCAGCAAACGGTGCGGTGCCCAAGCGACGTGGTCGTCCGCCATCTGGCAAGGCCCCGGCACCCAAGAAATCTCCAACAGGTAGGCCGCGGGGACGACCAAAGACGAAAGTCGATACGAAAGTCGCCGAGAGTGAATCGCAAGAGGACGAGGAGTCGCAGGAGGATGTCGAAGAGAATGACGACGATTTGGTTCAATTAAGTCCCAATGGTAAGGGAGCACCGAACAACGACGATGACGATGAAGAAGATGATTTGGATACGAAACGTCCGGAGAAGAAGCGCGATCCCGATGACGATGAGGACGATGATGATGATGACGACGATGATGATGCATTAGAAATAAAATCACCGGCCTAATCAGGCGATCACATCACGTGATTGTGTAGTCTTAAGTGAGGAAAGGAAACCCCGTGGTTTTAATTTGAACGTTCTTTATATATTTTTTTTGAAACATTTGTCAAAAAGTCTGTTTATACAATTTGTATGGTTTAAGCTCATCTGAAAAGTAATGTAAATATACATTGCGCATAATTTGCGAAAATGTATTTTGAAAATGTCGCATGATTCCATTTTACCAAGAAGTAAATTTAATTGATTACTAAATTGTCTTATCTTAGAATATTGACAGATCATACATTTCTTGTTATATGTAAGCTCTTGTAAAATGGGGGAGTGGAAGCAGGGGAGAATCATATAAATTATCAATATCTTAAAATGATATGCAATTAATGTTCGCTCATTTTTCGATGAATAAGTAAATATGTAGTGAAAACAAAAAACAAATAAATACAATTTCAATACATTCAGAGCGGTAAACAGGGTGTTTTATTTATCGTAGATTAACATAGTTTCGATATTTTTCTTTTAATTTCATAAATCTTATTTTCAGGAAATTATTTTTAGAAAATCTTCGGCATATGTGAGATATTAATGGATATTTTAGTGGTTCCATTAACGAATAAAGGGTTACAAAATAATCAGATGTAATACTATTTTCCATTATGCAGATTTTTATTAGCTATTTCAGCATGAACAACTCCAAATTGTCCCAATTTTCTATGAAAATCATGGTACAGTTCGTAAAGGCTGATGAAGGTCATTATCATTAAAGCATAAATTCATTATAGGTAAGCATATATTTTTTGGCATAGAATGGAAAATCACAATGGAAAACCAAAGCGTCTTGGTCTCCGTTAGCATTTTTCCTACTGGGTGTGGAAACGGACCTTCCAAGAAAAGCGTTGCAGCACTCAAAGACGTGGTCGTCCACCATTTGGCAAGGTTCTACCTGTACCTAAAAACAGCGCAGGTAGACCTTGGTCACCAACAAGAATTAAAATTAATGCAAATATTGTAGAGTAAATAACAAGATGATGACGAATTGAATGCAAATGAGCATGCTAATGACAATAACGATTCATTAAAAATAAATTTAACATAATAAATAAAATCACCTACTTAATTTAAGTCTAACTAAATGTGATTATAAAACATAGCATGATTTCATCTTGGTAAAATGAAGTAAATTGAATTAAATTTGTCATATTTTTATAATATTGACTGCTGCTAGATTTACATAAGCTCTTACATAAATTATCGATATTTATGAATGATATGTTCGCTAATTTTTCGATGAATAATTAAATCTGTCATGAAAAACACATATAATTTTCATACTTGCGAAGAACAGGGTGTTTTATTTATCATGGAATAAAATAGTTTGACATTTTCCTTTTAATTTCTCTTTTTGAAGATCAACGGCTTAATATGTCAAAAAATACGTGAGTAAGCAGGAAGAATATATTAAACCGGGGATGCCATATGACCTCAAAACAGTCGGTAAAAGTTAAAAAATATATAATTTATGTACAATATACCAATAGATAAAAGGTAATTGAAAAATAAAACCCTAATAATTAAATGTCGATTTTAAAGATATATGACCATATAAATCTAAATAACTCGATAATCAGTGTCTCATTAATTTTCCGCATATAATTCAAGCAATTTTGAATATGGCAATGCTGATAATTCTCTCAAAATTACTACCTAGAGAGAGAGAGAGACGACACTAGTCTGCAATCGATACACCTTTCAACAGAACAAATGCGTCAGATGGAGAGAACAGTTGAGCGATGGAAAAGAGACAACAGTACACGGCAAGAATATTTTCGCAACTCATTTTTTAGAGGGCCGAAAACATGAAAAAGCAATAAGAGAATAGCGAAAAAGGAGGAAGAAGGAAAGAGTCCGCTATGCCGTGTAGAACGTCAAAAATTTCCCCGTGATGCTTATTCACTCACACAGCGCGAAAGACGATAATCAAAACAAAGGCGAAAATAACTTTGAATTCGCCGAATTTTACCGGAATTCCTGACGATCGATATTTTCTTGAGAGCCGCCATTTTTTCTGAGTTTTTAAACCGTCCCTGAAATGTCGATTATGTGAGGTGGCTCCATCTATTTGCGAAATTCTTCCATGCCAAATCCAAATCCCTTGCAAATTTTTCCAATTAGCCATTTTGAATCCAAATTTCAATTCAAAATAATCCATTTTCAAATTTGTTTGAAATAAAATATTAATAAATATAAATAAAAATAAAATATTATATAACAAAAAATGACCTCCAATCAAACACTCGAAGCCGAAAACCGGGAGCTCCGCGAGAAGAACGAAGTTCTTTTAAAAAAAGTCGCGGAGCTCCAACGGAAATTGGACATATTCTCCTCCTCGGCCAGGGTCATGCACCAGTATCCCTTCGATTTCGAAGTGGATTTCGAGGACTGGGAGCGTTCACTGGTCGGGGAGGAACACAAGGACCGATGCGAGCTGCTGGTGAGTTATTTTTATATTTATTACTATTATTTATAATTGTATTATTTATTTATTTATATTTATTTATCCGGATCCGATAGTGACCGGACCGGAAATGGGGGTTTCGTCGTCCGTCCGTCCGCACGCATGTTGGAAGTGTTGTTACTGTTTTATTATATATATTATTAAAAACAAGGGTCGGGAGCCCTAGGTGAGGAGGAGAGAAGTGAGGTTACGGAGAAAAATGAACGATTTTGATTTAAGTTTCCATGAAAATTTTTGAAATTTCTAATTTTAGAGGCGACACGAATTAAAAAAAAGTCCTTTTTCCGAAATAACGTGTATTTACGGAAACAAAAAATAACAACAAAAATCCATGACAACGAAATATAGAGAAATAAAAAAAATAAAAAAAAAATAAAAAAAAAAATATAAAAAAAAATAAAAATATATAAAAATGCAAAATTCTCAGCGGTTTAAGCTGACTGTGGTCGAACATACAACTTCTTCTTTTATATTATATATATTATATATTAAAAACAAGGGTCCGATGGGAGAGAGAACTGGGTAGAGTGTATGTTTCCGGATCCGGTGCGACCGGACCGGAAAGGGAGGGGAGCTTGCTGTCCGTCCGCTACAGTCCGCTACAGAATTAGAATTAATGATTTAAAATTTAATTAATTAATATTAATAATTATTTTCTCTTTCTTTTAGCGCAAAGAACTATTGAGTGGTACATATGTACAAGCCGGAAAGTACATAATGTACATATGGAGGTCATTGATCTCGGATGAACTGGCAATGCAGTATGCATATATGCTTTTGAAATTATGTTTATCAAAAAACACATACCTTATGTTACCATTTATTGCTCCTCCTCATTATTTATCATAACCATTATTTGTCATAACCATAACCAAAACATTGTTTTTAGTTTTAGTTGGCCTCGAACTTTAAAATAACATTTAGGTTATTTTTGTTCTCATGATTCTATAACTTTTTAAGTTTTAGAACCTTTTAGATTTAGCGTTGCATTTGTTCTCTGATGAGCCCCTGTGGCGAGGGGCGAAAAGTACTTCAGAACTGCCTTGCCTAGTCCTACACGGACAAGGATTTTGTTCACTATTCTCCACCATTTTCACCATAAAATTGTTACCTTCGTTTTTCTTATTCTTTTTCCTTTACAGAAATTAATATATAATCCTTTTTAAAGGGTATAATATATGGTCTTTTTGAAAAAAATATTTTTATGCTTTTCCAAAAAATATTCTTTATGCTTTTCCAAAAAGAATTTTTAACTAATCCTTTTCAGATATAATATATATTTTTTATATATAGAAAGACATATAGACAGATAGCTATAAACAAAATAAAAACAGACAACTAAAAACTAAAGACAACTAAAACTAAAAACTAAAGACTTGATGACCTGTAGGTTTTTCAAATATTCGAAAATAAACAGACAGATAGATAAATTAAAATATGGTTTGAAGGAATCACAAAATAAAAGACAGATAGACAAACTATAATGGCTTGATGATGGACAGACAAACCAAACCAAAAAGTGGTTTTCAATTTTGAGGTTTTTGAATTTTAAAGTTTTCAATTGTGAGGTTTTCAATTTTTGAGGTTTTCAATTTTGAAGAATTATTTGGGGTTTTTGATTTTGAAGAATTGTTTGAGGTTTTCATTTTTGAAGAATTATTTGGGGTTTTCATTTTTTGAAGAATTATTTTGAAGATTTAATGACATTTGAATTTTTTCATGAAGAATCCTCGTTTTGATTGTAAAAGATTTTGAATTATTTGAATTTTTTCGGAAAGGGGAATCCTCATTTTTTTCGGGAAGGTGTCCTCAATTTTGATTGTAAAGGAGTTTTGAAAAAGGAATCCTCAAGTTTGTTTTTTTTCGGAAAGGGAATTTGGGAAGGAATCCTCATTTTTGATTGTAAAAGAGTTTGGAAAAGGAATCCTCAATTCAGTTTTCACCCTGAGGTTTCAACTTCATGTTATTCAGTTTGAAATTTTCAAGTTGATGTTTTTCATCCTGAAGTTTTCAACCTGATGTTTTTAACTTGTGAGTTTCAACCTGATGGTTTCCAACTTATGAGTTTTGAACCTGATGGTTTTAATTTGCGATTTTTTTCAACTTGTGAATTTTGATGTTTTTCAGCCTGAGGGTTTGAAGCTTGAGGCTTTGAGAGTTTTCGGCTTGAGACTTTTAAGCTTGGAACTTTGAAACTTTGAGAATTTTAACTTTGAAGCTTGAGACCTCTAAACTTGGAGTTTGAAGGTCTTTCAACTTGAGACTTGAAGCTTTAAGCTCGAGGCTTTTTAATTTAAAACTTTGTTTTCATAGATAGGAATCACTTTCCACTTTTCACACAGCTTTTTATGATTATCTTCATAATTTTGTTTTCATAGATAATAATCATTTATTACACATTTTTCACATTTATTTTAATAAATGAAAATATTTTTTTCACATGATTTCATAGATAGGGATAATTTTTCATAAAACTTTTCACATTTATTTTCAAAAGTTTTGTTTTTAAAAATGAGAGTGTTTTTCATATATTTTTCACATATTTATTTTCAAAGTTTGTTTTAATAAATGATAATAAATGAGAATAATTATTTTCAAAAATCTTGTTTTTTATAATGAGAGTGTTTTTCATATATTTTCACACATTTATTTTCAAAGTTTTGTTTTAATAAATTAAAAAATGAGAATGTTTTTCATATAAATGAGAATTGTTTTCACAAAAGTGAGAATCACTTTTTACATAATCTTTCACATTAATAAAATGAGAACATTTTTTGACAAAAATGAGAATATATTTTTTCACATAAATGAGAATCACTTTTTACATATTTTTCATATTAATAAATGAGAATATTTTTCATGTTTTCATAGATAGGAATCACTTTTCACATAACTTCTCATTTGCTGATAATTTTCATGGTTGATTTTCAGCTTGAGGTTTTTATATATTTTCATATATTTCACATTTATTTTCACATTTGTTTTAATGAATGAGAATATTTTCGTTTATTTCAGTAAATGGGAATATTTTTATATATTTTATTTTAACAGGAGTCGCTTATCACAGGAATCACTTATCACTTTTTTATATGAAATTCAGGTTTTGATTTTTTCAATCTTAATTTTCAACTCAAGTATCTTTGATTTTTCAATTTCAAAAAAAGTTTTTTAACTCAAATATCCTTAAGAATTTTTTAACTCAAATATCCTTAAGGATCTTCATCATAAATCTTTCATTTTCGAAAGGTTTTGTTTTTTAATCACATTTGTTTTCATATATGAAAATTAAAATTTAAAAATTTATTTTGTTTTCATAGATATTTTCTTATCATAAGTAAGTAAGTAAAATGTTTGAACACACCTGTAGGTTTAGATAGGGTTAATATAGATTATTAAGACAATAATATGATATTGACAGCTGCTAGATTTACATAAGCTCTTACATAAATTATCGATATTTATGAATGATATGTTCGCTAATTTTTCGATGAATAATTAAATCTGTCGTGAAAAACACATATAATTTTCATACTGCGAAGAACAGGGTGTTTTATTTATCATGGAATAAAATAGTTTGACATTTTCCTTTTAATTTCTCTTTTTGAAGATCAACGGCTTAATATGTCAAAAAATACGTGAGTAAGCAGGAAGAATATATTAAACCGGTGATGCCATATGACCTCAACACAGTCGGTAAAAGTTAAAAAAAATATAATTTCTGTACAATATACCAATAAATAAAAGGTAATTGAAGAATAAAACCCTTATAATTAAATGTCGATTTTAAAGATATATGACCATATAAATCTAAATAACTCGAAAATCAGTTTCTCATTAATTTTCCGCATATAATTCAAGCAATTTTGAATATGGCAATGCTGATAATTCTCTCAAAATTACTACCTAGAGAGAGAGAGACGACACTAGTCTGCAATCGATACACCTTTCAACAGAACAATATGCGTCAGATGGAGAGAACAGTTGAGCGGTGGAAAAGAGACAACAGTACACGGCAAGAATATTTTCGCAACTCATTTTTTAGAGGGCCGAAAACATGAAAAAGCAATAAGAGCATAGCGAAAAAGGAGGAGAAGAAGAAGAAGAAGAGTGGCCGACCAACCGACCTAATGCGAGAAAGAAAATCGTGTGTGTGTATAGAAGAAGGAGCAGACGAGAAAAATTTTGTAAATTTCATAAAATAATCATTTTAAAAATATTAACCTGTAATTATATAAAGTTTAAGCGTTTTACATGTGTAGCAATAGAGAGAAACTTATCGATTTCGTAGTTTCTTAAAAGTAAAGATTTAAGTGTGTGTGTAACGAGACTTGTAAAAAAAAATTGTCAAAACCTTTTCTGAGAATAAAACATAAACGTGCAGAAAGAACTCTTGTAAATATCGAGCCGACGAATAAGGTGCAGAGAACCAAGTAAATAAAAAAATCCCAACTTCAATCGAAGTGAAGAAATCACCCAAAAAGGCGAGTTAATGAAAAATTTCGATAATTGAACGGAAACGGGCTGATGAGGTGCTTTTTTTTTCTTTCGTGTGTTTGTTGAATTTTCGGTTCGATTTTGCGGCAGTAAAAAGTTTAAAGGAAGCCATTGTGTGCTGAAAAGGAAGCAGAAGATAGCGGCAGAGCGAGCGAGCAAGCGAACGAACGGCGACGAGGATGAACAGCCGCAAAGCATAAACAAAAAAAAAAAAAAAAAAAAAAGGCGTGAGGTGCTCCGGAGCACATCATCCAGAGTCTTCTGCCCAACGATTGTGTGGCAGCAACAAAATATCGACTCGCAGGAGTCGGCCACGGTGTGTTTGTGTGTGTGAGTGAGTCTGTGGCAATTGGAGGACGACAGGACGAAAACTGACCGGAGGATCTCCGACAGACAGACAGAGAGACAAACAGACTATTGCAAAACAAGAGTTTCCGCAAAAGTCCGAAAACTCTGGGGAATTTCCACATTTTGAAAATAAATGTATCAAAGGCAAATAAATAATAAATCCGTTCGCTAAATTCGAGCAAACGCGTGCGGAGCAGGTGTAGATGGAAAAAGTATACAAATGATAGGAGGAAAGAAGGCGAGAGATGAGATAATAGAAAACACCGCAAACAAGAAGTTGCCAACCGCAACAACAACAACAACAATAGCAGTACCACAGAATCCCGGGTAACGACGAATGTCGTAAAACAACGCGCGCAGCCGGTTAAAAAAAAAGTCTTTATTTTCGTTAACAACAACAAAATAACCATCATATTTGTTGTTTTCCCCCCATTTGTATATAACTGTAATTGAAACTTATTAATTTTTGGGTAAATTCAATTTGGAACGTTATGGAAATTTGGCAACTCTGCTCTTCGCTGTGACTTTTCAGGTCTTCCAACATCCCTGTATTTTCTTCAAAATTTATATTTTTTGAACCCCTTTTTCCAAATTTAAATTTCGAATAATTCCCAACTTAATCAATTCCAATGTGATTTGCACGTTTTTTATTTGGCGTTCGTGCTTTGCTTTGCTTGCCGCCTGACATTACTCCATCAATTTGTTGTGTTCCCCTTGGTGTGTGTGTGTGTGTGCGCGCTGTTATTTTTTCTTTTTCTTCTTTTTTTTTCAAACAAATGCAAAATCATGTAATTGAATACTGTTGTCACTTTTCTACTTTGCCATCTCTACCCGGTCGTCGTTGCTTGTCATATCTCGGAGAAGCTCGCGTTCCTTCCTCGCTCTCTCTCACCGATGTTCAAATTAGAATATTCCAAGTCCATCGTGTTGTTGTTTTGCAAATAAATCGACTACACTTGCGCGCTCGCACACACCATCTGCTACCGCATGTTTCGTTGGGGTGTGCGAAGAGCACAGCTATATACATGTGTTGTCGGCAAAACCCATGTTCTTGCACTTGCTCATCCTCTCTCTTGATGTATTCTTCTCGCTCTCGCTCATTGTCTTTCTTTCTGCGAGCCGCCGCACGACTCTCCGACGAAAAATCAACACAAAGCATAACAGGAAAACACACACAGAGAAGGAAGAAACGAACGAACGACAAAAGCAGAGCGACCGCAGCGAAAAACCGATTTTTACCGATTTTCGTAAATTAACAATCGGAGGCAATTGAAGACGGCGCGTTTAAAAATCAGCGGCATCGACATAAAGGGAAAATTCGCAATAAAAATTGCCGTAGACAAAACGCGAAGAAAAGAAAAACCACAACTCTCCGAAGAACCAGAGGAATCAGCATTTTCTGCCCGCGGTGTTCGTGCGTCCGTGCGTGTTTGTGTGTGTTTGTGCTCGTCGTTCGCTGTTCGCCGTTTCTTTGTACTCGCTCGCTCGCTCTGAGTTCTCGCTAATCGAATAATTCTGTGTAAATAATTTGTAATAAATCTCCATAGAAAATAGCAAAGGAGGAATCCGCAAAAATATGCATAGTGTAAAATCGTAAAAACCAAAAAATCTCCCCCAATATAAAATCATTGTGTAAAGTGTAAATTAAACGTAGCGTTAAATTTTCGTGTAAATTATTCAGTCAATCAGTCAGTTTGCCAGTCAGTCAGCTTCGCAGTCGCATCACAGCTCAGCCGAACCGAACCGAACCAAACGACCGACAACAGAAATAACAAAACCAACCAACAACCAACATCGCTGTAAAAAAAGGTAAAAATCAATTTATATATACGAATTTTTTTCGTCGTTCCTGCGATGTAAATTTCCTCTTGTAAATTGTCACCTTCTTCTCCTTCCTCCTCACGTTCGTTAAATTGAACCCGAGTCGGCTCGCTTCGTCTCTCGTCGTCGTCTGTCTCTCTTATTGGATTCCTTTTCGTCGGCCATGCTTCGTTTCGTCCGTCTTATTCCAATTGGAGTTTTCCCTCCTCCCCATCCTTCTGCTTCGACTCGTTCGTTAACTCTTCCTTTTTAATGTTTAAATATAAATTTCGTAAATCTTTAATTTCCAACGAATCTCTTCGTTTCATGCTCGTTCACCGCGCTCCATGTGCAGAAAATTCGTCTCTCTCTGTCTCACAATTTCTTGTTATGTGTGTTTCGCACTCTTCGCATGGTGATCGCGAGCGCGGCTTTATTTTTTATTGTTGTAATATATTTTGACAGTGACTCAGCGTTGCCAGGCTTTTGCGATTTGCTTGTCTGTCGTCGCTCTTCTTCTGGACGGGTCTTGCTTTGCATTTTTAATTGTTGACCGAAAGTAATTATCATGGCGGCAAATGAGAGTTGACGAGTGTTGCCACCTTATTGCAAAATGTATTTATTTCATTGTCCTCTACTAATTGTTTTTCTCTTTCTCTCTCTCTCTCTCTTTACAGCAAATAATCACAATTTTGTAAAAATTTCATCACCATTATCATCGTAAATATTTGTAAAAAATAGTAAATAACCTCAATAAATCAATTTTGTTCACATCGAAAGCTGATCTGAAATTACTATATATAAATATAAATCAAAATAAAAATTACCATTCTCGCAAACTTCACGGTTTCCGCATCCGGTTAGAAACCTTTTCGACCCCTGCCACTCGGGACCCTTGTGTAAATTGGGAATTTTCAACGACCGCGTCGCGACCTCTCGTCTCGTGTTTCGTCAACGTAATCGTCGTCGTCAACGTCAACGTCAGCGTCGTCGTCACCATTGTGTAAAAAGTGATTTTGTAAAAAGTTTTTGTAAATTAGGCCCTATCGATCGATCCTTTGCGAAGAGGATCCGCAATCGTTTGAATTTTCGTGTCCGAAAGTTGCAAGAAACGGCGTCAAAATTGAGCTACTAACGGCGCCCACGATTTCCATTTCCTCGGTTGCGCTTCCGTCGCTTTCGCCGCACCATCAGCCGCAACTGCAGCACCAACAACAGCAGCAGCAGCAGCAGCAACAACAATTGCAGCAACAACAACAACAACAACAGCAGCAGCAACAAGATCAACAACAACAATTCTATCATTATCAACAACAACAGCAACAGCAACATAACTATTTTCTACAATCACATCAACAACAACAGCAGCAACAACAACAGCAACGCCACCAACAACAACAAGAACAACAACAATCGCAACACATGAAGTTATTGGGCGGCAACGATGATCGAAACGTGCGCGGCGATCAAACGGGACCGCGTTCCCAGGACGACGCCGCCGCCTCGGTCGGCTACGTCTTCCAACGTCCCTCGCCGGGCGGTGGGCCCGGATCGCACGAGGTCGCCGAGTACGCGGCTCAATTTGCGCAGAAGCAAACGCGTTGGGCCTGCGGCGACGAGCATTCGATCGATGTGAGTATCAAAAAGAAACCCAACCCAAAATTATCCCTAACAAAATTATATATATAAATCATTCCTTAAGTTTGTCATTCTAAAAGTTTGTCATTCTTAAAATTTGGCATTATTCAAGTTTGTCATTCTTGAAATTTGTCATTCTTGAAATTTGTCATTATTCAAGTTTGTCATTCTTGAAATTTGTCATTCTTGAAGTCTGTTATTCTTAAAGTTTGTCATTCCCAAAGTTTGTAATTTTTAAAATTTGTCATTCCCAAAGTTTGTCATTCTTAATGTTTGTCATTCTTAAAGTTTGTCGTTCACAAAGTTTTTCATTCCTAAAGTTTGTCATTATTCAAGTTTGTCATTCTTGAAATTTGTCATTCTTGAAGTTTGTCATTCTTAAAATTTGTTATTTCCAAAGTTTGTTATTCTTAAAGTTTATCACTCTTAAAGTTTCTCATTCTTAAAGTTTGTCATTCTTAATATTTGTCATTCTTACAGTTTGTCATTCTTAAAGTTTATCACTACCAAAGTTGATCTAATAAGAGGAATATTTAGTGGTTGTCGATCTTCCTAATTGGAGCTATTCGTGCTCTTAGGGTTGGTTTCGTTTCCCTATCCACCCTCCTCCACCGGATGGCTTCACCTTCGCAAGAAAAATCCCACCTTTATCACCGTTTCGAATAACGATTTCATTCACCCATAATTCAATTCTCTCCGCTCTTCACGCTCTCCCCGAGGGTCTTTAAAAGCCCTCTTCCAAGTGGGTGGCGCCCATAGTTTTTTCTTCACTTCGCGCATCAACATTCGTCCCACAATGTGGAAATTTCTCCTACCTTCCTGTTGGATCCTGGCGACGTTTTTTCCACTTCGACATTCCGAGCAATTTATCAACTACAATTTCATCCAACTGCCAGCATTTTGGGATTTCTATGGGGACTACAACGACAACGATACCCAGTGAGCTCTCTTTTCCATCTCCTTTGATGGTGTTCTTCTTTCTATGGTCTCGTTTCGCCTTTCTTACAGACCACAGTATGATAACGTTATAGAAAATCCATTGGAAGGCTCGAAGAATTGTGCGAACTCTTCAAACAATTCTTTAAACTCCACGCTTCCTTCGAACTCCACGCTTCCTTCGAACTCCACGCTTCCTTCGAACTCCACGCTTCCTTCGAACTCCACGCTTCCTTCGAACTCCTCCTCGACAAATTCAACGAAAAATACAAATTTGGGAACAACCACAAATAATGCAACCTCAAATAATTCAACCTCAAATAATTCAACATCGAATAATTCAACTTTAAATAATTCGTCCTCGAATAATTCAACATCGAATAATTCAACCTCAAATAAATCGAAGACTAACGAGGGCAAAAAAACGAATAGTTCGACTCTCTTTGATGCGGATGATTTCGAAGTCAGGTTAGTTCTCCATCCGTCCTGAGTTTCTCTCGATCGTGATCAAACTTCTCTCTAGACTGAATCGTGCCATGGCGAGGGTCTACGAAATCTTCGACCTTTACATGGCTCTGACGAAGGATTTCGGCGACAGCAAGAAGTCAAAAATGACAACGAAAAAGCGCAGGCACAATCAGAAAACCACCACCGAAGGTCCATACATTGGTGTAGCCAAAGAAATCGCAGCAAAGACTTGAGAAGCCAACGAAAGCCAACATGATTCACAGATCTCTGATCTTCACCCGAGGTGACCTGATGACCATTTGGTCTCGAATTCATCATCCCCCATTCATCCATTGTTCTTGAATTTCATCATCCCATCCAACCATTGTTCCAGAATTTCATCATCCCATTCATTGTTCCTGAATTTCCAACCAAAATAGTTGTACAATAAATATATTTGTTTATATTGTAATGAATTAATTAAAGTCGAAGCCTGATATTTTCTTTGGTCTAACCAAGGAAATGGCTTGTGTTTTTCCAACCTGAAGGGAATCATTGCTATCGATGATTGCGAATGAACGAGAATTAGTTTTGTATTTCTCTCTTTCCTCCATCTCTCTCTCTTTATCTCTTTAGTGTTTTATTTTCCTTCCACGCTTTCAGCCTCCTTTCGCACTGTGCCAATCGACGACTAGTGTCCACATGTCCGTTGTCCGTTTTCGTCGGCCGATTGTTTGGTGGTGGGTCGATCGTCCAAAGCTCTCAATATGTCTGTCTGTTCGATTGTCTGTCGCCTCTACTGTCTGCCAGATTGTCTGTCTGTCTGTCTGTCTTTCTGTCTGTCTGCCCTTCTGTCTGGCCAAGTGTCGCCACACATTCTCTGCGGCAGTCAAAACAACATCGAGCCTAATCTGGTGCCCACTTCATCTTCGACGGTTCCATCTCCACGAATCCTCTTTCTACACATTTGTTGTTGACCTCTTCTTCTCCTCTTTGTTCTCCTCATTGTTGTGGATATCCTCTTTCTTCTTCTAGTTGTTGTCATCCTCTTTTCTTTTTTTCTCCTCATGGTTATTGGTCTCCTCTTTCTTCTCCTTGTTGTTGTCCTCCTCTTCATCTCATGTGTTTTACTTTCGTTTACCATTAACATTGTGGGCTGAAGGGTGGAGCAGGCGATGGATGGGTCGTCGGTGTTTGGTCAGAAGGAGGAGGAGGTTGTTGTTGGTTCCAGTCTGTGCAAAAAACATAAACATCTCCTACGGATGTCGCCAGCGAGGGCCGACAGGCGACGTCGCGACGTCGTCGACACACCCATTTGGCATCGCTTTTAATGCCAAATTTTCACTCCTCCTTCTCCTTCTGTTACAGCTACTGCCTTCTATATTCTATAGTCTCTGTGTCTGTCTGTGTTTATCCTCTGCTACTCTTTCTCATCCTCTGCTTTTCTTTCTCATCCTCTGCTACTCTTATTCCTCCTCTGCTTTTCTTTCTCATCCTCTGCTTTTCTTTCTCATTCTTTGCTCCTCTTTCTTCTCATCAACTCATTATTCCATTATTTGTATCTCTCTCTCCCTCTCTCTCTCTGTCTGTTTCTCTCTGTCTGTCTCTCTCTGTCTGTTTGTCTCTGTTTGTCTGCATCTGTTTGTGTGGTCGGTGGCAGTTGTGGAGCCTTCGGTGAAGATAAACAAAGGGTGTCTTTCGAGCCAATTTGGAAACTGCTTTATCGACCGATGGGGGTTCGCTATTTCATTCAATTTTTTATCATTAAATTTGTTTTTTGTTATTCCTTCTTCTTATTTTATTGATTTTTTAACATATATAATTTCTTTAGTTCTGTATTTTTATATTTTTAAATTTTCTCTCCTTTTGCAATATTTTTCCATATTCTTTTTTTTTGCTACTTTTTGAATATTTTGTTCAAATTTTAATTTGTTTACTACATTTGGAATATTTTCTTCCATTTTTAATTTTTTTACTTGTTTTAGAATATTTTGTTACATTTTAATTGTTTCACGACTTTTGGAATATTTTGTTAATTATTTCATTTCTTACTGTTTTTTGTATTTTTTTTTTAATTTTTTCCTTCAATCGACCACCTTTATTTTATTAAAATATTTAAGAAAAATAAGATTTATTTAAAATTATTTTATTATTGTTATTTTGCCAATTTCCAAAGGGAATGAGGAGGAAGTTCTTGTTTTTGAGGGAATTCATTTTTGGATCGAGTCCAACTCAAAATTTATGCAAAGAAAAATAAGAAAATTCTGCAAATTTCTCTTAACTAGATTAGATAGACGAATCCACTAATTTGCAATCACTTATTCACTCTCTCTCTTTCTTTCTCTCCCCCCCACTCTGCAGAATCCGGATAAATGGAAGTATAATCCGCCGATGAATTCGGTGAATGCGGCCCCTGGAGCTCCACCCGGCAGCGGAGGCCCGGGCACGATTGGCCCGATCGGAATGGGCGCCAATCTGGGTGGAATGGGGACGAACGGTGGACTCCACCATCCATCGATGGGCGGATCCCAGATGGGAAACTCGCAGGCGGCGGGCATGGCGGCGATGCAACAGGCGGCCGCGGTGGCCAAGCACAATCAGATGATGTCGCAGGCAGCGGCCGTTGCTGCCCAACAACAGCAGCAGCAACAGCAACAACAGCAGCAGCAACAACAGCAGCAACAACAACAACAGCAACAGCAGCAACAACAACAGCCACCTCATCCGGCCCATCAACAACCCCAACATGGCCCGCATCCCTCTCAGATGCAATCGCATCTCGGCTCCGGCGTGGGCGGCGGCCCCTCCCACTTGGGTTCGAATCTTCTCAATCATGCGATGAACAACCAGGCAGCAGCAGCCGCCGCTGCCGCCATCGCTGCCGGGATGCCACCGATGCATTTGCCCACCATCCAAACCGGTGGCAACATCTACGATCATCCGGGTGTTCACGCGGGCGTCGGAATGAATGGGGGGGGCGTACCGAAACCGGGGCCACCGGGCGCCGGCCCCGGACCCGGCGAGCTCGTCTATCTCGGCGGCCAACCGCACATGGGGATGTTGCCGCAGAGTCAGTACATGAGCAGCGCCGCTGTCAATCGCAGCGCAGCAGCGGTGAGTAGAAACTTCTTTTTTTTTTTCAACCTTATCATAACCCATTTTACCTTGAATTCATCACGGGTGGACGTTCGTCGTTCTCATTGAATTTACCTCGATTCCGAAAATGGAATTCTCATCGAATTTACCTTAAATTCACGATTAATTCTCATCGAATTTATCACAAATACACATCGATTTTACCACTAATTTATCTTTAATTCACCTCGAACTCACATCAAGTTCTCAACAAATTCATATCATTGAATTGACCTCGATTTTACTTCAAATTCCTCACGAATTTATCTCATATTTACCACCAATTTACCTCAAATTCACCCAGAAATCACCACAAATTCACCACGAAATCACATCGTATTCACCACGATCTTCTGGAATCTTGAATTTCTTGTCATCGTCTTGGAGTGATTTTTATTGTCACTCACTTACATATGCATCTATCACATATGCAGTAATTACTTGATAAGAGTAATTACTATTCCCTCTCTCTATCTCAGTGACTCTCCCTCTTTCTTTTCCCTCTCTCCCTCTCCCTCTCCCTTTTCCCTCTCTCCCTCTTTCTCCGTTACTCACACGATCATCAATCGATAGCTGTTGAACTTATCGAGTTATCAGCGGAGGTTTGTTTGTTGTTCCCGATGTTGTTGTCGCCAACGAACCGCAGCATCGACAGCAATAATTTTTAATCGTGTAGAAAGATATAGAGAGAGAATGAGAGACGAGGGGTGGGGTTGGGGCGGCCCAACCTGCAGAAGGTTGAGGTAGGTCGGGTGCGATGTGGGGCGGCGAGTGCGAGTGCGAGCAGCTGCTGCTGTTGGCATTAAATGCGTCTATTCGAAAGCATCTGGGAATCGGTTTTGTGGTCGATGTCGATAAATCGGCAGCAAGTGTTTGTTGATGATAAACACAAACAGACACAATGGCAAACAATCGATAAGTCTCGATAAACAATCGATAAGTCTCGATCAACAATCGAAAAGTCTCGTCAAACAATCGAAAAGTCTCGATAAATACACCGATAAGCGATTCAAATATCGATAAACCATTTGGGGTGAAATGTGTAAACGATTTTCCACTCGATCGGCTGTTGCTTAACTTTTGTAAATATTGTTTCAACAAATGTCTGTCCCGCAGTGTGTGTACATCTCTCTCTCTTTCTCTCTCTCTTTCTCTCCAACGAGTCAACAACATTGGGGTCTATATCAAAACAACAACAACAACAAAGACAGGAACCGACAAAGTTACTGCAACAACATTAAATAATTTTCTCATTTAACAAACACCATCTTTGTTCAAGTTTATATTTTTATTACCATCTGTCAGTCAATACGTCAATCCATCCATGTCTTACCATCTATCCATCCATCCAACCGTCTGTCCGTCCGTCCATCTGTCTATTTGGCTACACGTGAGTTTAATTGATTGGTTGTTGTTGTTGTTGCTGTTGTCATTGTTATTGTTGTTGGTTTCACACTTGAGCACCAAAGTTTTCATCATCGTGTAAACGATTTTCTTTCGTTTTTCTCCTCTTTCCATTGTTTCCTATGTTTCTTCCTTTTCTCACATATTTGCTTATTTTTCATATTTTTTTAATTTTCCCTATTTTTATGTTGTTTTCGTTGATTGTTTTTCAAATATTGTCGGTTTCACCATTCGCAAAAGTATTTTATTACTTTTCCTTTGAACTTTTCCGTATTTCAAACTTTTTACGCATTTTAAACTTTTTACGCATTTCATAAATTTTATGTATTTTAAATATTTTCCGATATTTTATACATTTACATATTTCATACATTTTACATATTTCAGACATTTACATATTTCAGACATTTACGTATTTGGAAATCTCGTTAAGTTTTTATCTCTCTTAAATATTTTTTTTCTCTGTATTTTTGTCGCCCCTTGTTTTTCTGTCTCTTCTTCATCATCGCGGCAGTTGGCAACTCTTCACATCGTGTCGTGTCATAAAATCCAGCGTTGCCATATTTCAGCGTCAATTAGTTGGTGATTGTGAAAATCGCGTTCTCTTCTCTGTTGGCGGGGGGTCGGCCTGGATGGCGTTGCCAGATCTTCCCGCTCTCCCTCCCTACATCAATGTCAATCAATGTGATTTGCATGTAATTCATCCCCCACTGTGCTATCGCTATCCCTTTCTATCACTCTTTCTCCCTCTTTCTCTCTCTCGCTATATATTCATATATCTATCCAACTTTATATTTATCACATTTTCTTTTATGTCCCATGCGAATGATTTTCGGCCCACTGTGTGACGTCGAAAAGTCAAAGTACAAACAATTTTT